>VXCM01004577.1:0-67314 GCA_014773175.1 Lucifuga dentata | reverse complement strand
TCAGCCAGATTTCATACCGCTGAAATTTATGAGCA
Source organism: Lucifuga dentata (assembly GCA_014773175.1). Taxonomy (NCBI): domain Eukaryota; kingdom Metazoa; phylum Chordata; class Actinopteri; order Ophidiiformes; family Bythitidae; genus Lucifuga; species Lucifuga dentata. The sequence continues at coordinate 67,279 of VXCM01004577.1, read as the reverse complement.
GAATAAAACGGGTGATGACGTTTGTTAGAAAAAAAATGCAGTAGCTCTAGCCTCTTTCAAGGCAAAGGCTAAAAGATGGCGGTAGCAGGAATTAATGAATGAGGGGACATGGCTGTGTGATGATATTTGCCCTTATCAGCAAAGTAAATCAACTGGATCATGAATGAACACAGTTTACATTTACTGCTGCAGATGTTTGTATTTTTTATACTCTAACCGTCCTTTTGTGTCTGAATTACTTTCTAAGAGCTCCTTTTGTTTTTACTGCTATTGTAGCCTCAAGATGCTTTTGTGAAATGTGGCACTGATATGTAATTCTTAGAGAAAACTGAATAAGGGATTAGAATGTAGAGTTAGGAGTGGGGACAGAATTGATATGACAGGATAAATGCCTTTTAATTTTTTACTTATTTTGTCTAGATGAAGTATTTTTCTACATATCACTCCATAAAAATAGCTGGTTAGCTTTGGAGCTCATTTGAATTGGTTTAAGTTGCTCTGTTGCCATGTTGATAAACAGAAAATTCCTTCTGCTACTTAATGCCATCTGAGAACACCTGAGATCTGATGACCTCATGGTGTGTGATGGAAAATTTCACATAATATAAAGTGCAGTCTCATCACACTTACTTGATATGAAAAATGTTGACTTAGTATGACCTTCTGACATGGTATGAAGAATAACCTTGTCAAGCTCATGAAACTGCAATGTGTTTAGTGCAAGTCCTGTGATTAGAGAAAACTAGTTTTGGCTAGATTCACAATGCCTGAAAGTTTCCTCCCCCTGGTATGTACTGAATGTATAAATATTGTGAGTACACTCTATCTTTTCACACAGTTGGGTGTAGAGACTGGTGATCGCTGTGTCCATCTGTGTCCTCTTTGCAAGGAGTAAGACGTATAATAAATTCACTCAAAAGAATTCTTTTTTATCGATTTATTCTTCAAATTATCCTTATATTTCAGAATTTCTTCCACAGGNAAAAGAATTCTTTTTTATCGATTTATTCTTCAAATTATCCTTATATTTCAGAATTTCTTCCACAGGTGATGAAAATGACATCATCAACAGCACCACATAGTAGAATCTCAGGAAAAAAAAAAACCAAAAAACATTTGGATTGCCAGATAGCAGGGAGTAAGCAGCTTATTTTGTTAAAACCACTTTTATTCTTAATAACCTGATTGGAGATATTTCAGACAACACCATGAAGTGTAAATTTGCAGTAGAGGTTGAACATCATGTGTCTGTGTCAAGGTAAGGTTGAGTCCCATTAACTGGAACTAACTGCAAACATTTACAGGATGTCTATATTTCTGTTTAAATATTGAAAATATTTTGAGTTCACTTCATTACTATTTATGTTCTATCTCTATACAAGGTTAATTATATTAGCATTTTCAATTTAATGGCAATACCTTATTCTCATAAAGTATCTGTGATCAAAATTGGGCTTTAATATTCTGCCTATAGAATCTACACGAAGACATACAATGATGCAGAGAGAGACAGGAAGAGGCAGAAAGTCGATGACGCCTGTGTGTACAGCATCAGCAACCAGACCTCCAACAGCTCCAGCATGACAGGACAGACTGAAGAGGAAGAGGGGTACCATCCAAATCTTCCAAGGGCCTGATGAATCCAGGTCTGTCTTGATGGAGGACATGAAAGACATGAGGAAGGCTTGCGACAATGTCTGCATTGTTGCAAGCCTTCCTTTTATCTTTCATGTCCATTAGCAGCCAGATGTCCAGCAGCTCCAGTATGACAGAGGACTAAAGTGGATGAGGGGTACCGGCCAAATCAGCAGGAAGCCCGATGAATCCTGATGTCTCCAAGGAGGAGATCAAAGTCAGTATGAGAAAGAGGAAGGCCTGCAATGACGCAGAGGGACACAGGAAGAGGTAGAAGATCGATGATGCCTGTATGTACAGCATCAGCAGCCAGACCTCCAACAACTCCAGTATGACAGAGTACTGAAGAGGATGAGGGGTACTGAACAAATGTTCCAAGGGCCCGATGAATCCAGGTCTGTCTTGAAGGAGGACGTGAAAGTCAAGAGGAAGGCCTGAGACCATGCGGGGAGACACAGGAAGAGGCAGAAGGTCGATGACGCCTGTGTGCACACCATTAGCAGCCGGATGTCCAGCAGCTCCAGTAGGAGAGAAGACCATAGAGGATGAGGGGTACCGGCCAAATCGGCAGGAAGCCTGATGAATCCTGATCTGTCTCCAAGGAGGGCATCAAAGTCAGGATGAGAAAAAGGAAGGCCTGCAATGACGGCGAGGGACACAGGAAGAGGCAGAAGATTGATGACGCCTGTGTGTACAGCATCAGCAGCCAGACCTCCAACAGCTCCAACATGACAGAAGACTGAAGAGGATGAGGGGTGCTTCGAAATCTTCCACTGGCCCAATGAATCCAGTCTGTCTTGAAGGACATGAAAGTCAAGAGGAAGGCCTGCGATGACGTGGAGGGACACAGGAAGAGGCAGAAGGTTGATGACGCCTGCGTGCACACCATTAGCAGTCGGATGTCCAGCAGCTCTTGTATGACAGAGGACTAAAGAGGATGGGGGGTACATGAATCCTGACCTTTCTCCAAGGAATGCATCAAAGTCAGGATGAGAAAGAGGAAGGCCTGCAGTGACGCAGAGGGACACAGGAAGAGGTAAAAGGTCGATGACGCCTGTGTGTACAGCATCAACAGCCAAACCTCCAACAACTCCAGTGTGACAGAGGACTGAAGAGGATGAGGGGTACTGAACAAATGTTCCAAGGGCCTGATGAATCCAGGTCTGTCTTGAAGGAGAACATGAAAGTCAAGAGGAAGGCCTGCGACTATGCGGGGGGACACAGGAAGAGGCTGAATGTCGATGACACCTGTGTGCACACCATTAGCAGCAGGACGTCCAGCAGCTCCAATATGACGAAGGACAGACTGAAGAGAATGAGGGGTACCATCCAAATCTTCCAAGGGCCTGATGAATCCAGGTCTGTCTTGAAGGAGGACATGAATGTCAAGAGGAAGGCCTGCGACAATGCAGAGGCACATACGAAGAGGCAAAATGTCAATGACACCTGTGTGTACAGCATCAGCAGCCAGCTGTCCAACAGCTCCAGTATGACAGAGGACTAAAGAGGATGAGGGGTGCCGGCCAAATCAGCTGGAAGCCCAATGAATCCTGATCTGTCTCCAAGAAGGGCATCAAAGTCAGGATGAGAAAGAGGAAAGCCTGCAGTGATGCAGAGGGACACAGGAAGAGGCAGAATGTTGATTGACATCTGTGTGTACAGCATCAGCAGCCAGACCTCCAACAGCTCCAGCATGACCGAGGATGGACTGAAGAGGATGAGGGGTGCTATCCAAATCTTCCAAGGGCCCGATGAATTCAGGTCTGTCTTGAAGGAGGACATGAAAGTCAAGAGGAAGGCCTGTGACCATGCGGGGGGACACGGGAAGAGGCAGAAGGTCGATGACGCCTGTGTACACACTATTAGCAGCCGGATGTCCAGCAGCTCCAGTATGACAGAGAACTAAAGTCGATAAGGGGTACCGGCCAAATCAGCAGGAAGCCTGATGAATCCTGATCTGTCTCCAAGGAGGACATCAAAGTCAGGATGAGAAAGAGGAAGGCCTGCAAAGACGCAGAGGGACACAGGAAGAGGTAGAAGATCGATGACGCCTGTGTGTACAGCATCAACAGCCAGACCTCCAACAACTCCAGTATGACAGAGGACTGAAGCGAATGAGGGGTACTGAACAAATGTTCCAAGGGCCCGATGAATCCAGGTCTGCCTTGAAGGAGGATGTGAAAGTCAAGAGGAAGGTCTTCGACCATGCGGGGGAACACGGGAAGAGGCAGAAGGTCGATCATGCCTGCGTACACACCATTAGCAGCCGGATGTCCAGCAGCTCCAGTAGGAGAGCAGACTATAGAGGATGAGGGATACCTATGGCCAACATCGGCAGGAAGCCTGATGAATCCTGATCTGTCTCCAAGGAGGGCATCAAAGTCAAAATGAGAAAAAGGAAGGCCTGCAATGACGGCGAGGGACACAGGAAGAGGCAGAAGTTCGATGACGCCTGTGTGTACAGCATCAGCAGCCAGAAGACCTCCACTGACAGAGTTACTTACTGACAGAGGACTGAATAGGATGAGGGGTACTGGCCAAATCAGCAGGAAGCCCGATGAATCCTGATCTGTCTCCAAGGACAGAGTCAAAGTCAGGATAAGAAAGAGGAAGGCCTGCAATAACGGCGAAGGACACAGGAAGAGGAAGATTGATGACGCCTGTGTGTACAGCATCAGCAGCCAGACGTCCAACAGCTCCACCATGACAGAGGACTGAAGAGGATGAGGCGTATCATCCAAATCTTCCACGGGCCCGATGAATCCAAGTCTGTCTTGGAGGACATGAAAGTCAAGAGGAAGGCCTGTGATGACGTGGAGAGACACAGGAAGGAGGTAAAAGGCTGATGATGCCTGTGTGTACAGCATCAGCAGCCAGACCTCTAGCAGCTTCAGCATGACATAGGACTGAAGAGGATGAGGGATACTGGCGAAATCAGCAGGAAACCTGATGAATCCTGATCTGTCTCCAAGGAGGGCATCAAAGTCAGGATGAGAAAGAGGAAGGCCTGCAATGATGCAGAGNCTGATCTGTCTCCAAGGAGGGCATCAAAGTCAGGATGAGAAAGAGGAAGGCCTGCAATGATGCAGAGGGACACAGGAAGAGGTGGAAGGTTGATACACCTTTGCTCCTCCATTTCAGACAAGCTGTGCTCCCAAGTGTCTTTACCAGTCCACCAGCCAGCAAACAATCAATGTCTTATGAAAAATTAAAACATAATTAACCGAAAACACACTTGTCAACGCTTCTGTGCAAATAGAATGTGTCATTGAAATACCTAAAATAATGCTGTTGGGTTAATATGAAGGAGAAATGACTTAATTCAGTAATGTATTACTGGCTGCTGCTCAGATGTTTATCTTTTATATTGTACAATATTGTGTTAGCTTTAATTAGCTCTCATCAGGCCAAATCAGCATCAAGCCCAATGAGTTAACGTTCAACATTAAGCTGTTTTTCAGTTAGAAAGTCAGTCAGAAATCTACTTGCCCAAAGTCAATTTTTTTCTTGCCGCTATATAAATTGTTTTATTTATTAGAGGTTATCAAATAACAACAGGGTGGTTACAGGTTCAGGCATGTTAAATTTAAGACTTTCAAAGGTTTTAATGCCTCTTAGTATGGAATTTAAAACCAACTTCACATGGCAAAAAGTATATGGCACCAATTAGTTTAGGTTTAAGGACATTATTAAGTTTTAAATTATTTACATTTTTTAGTTTACACGTTTGTCCAGATATGTTTACTGACTCATAAAGGAGCGACTGAAAGGCAAGCAACTAAAAAAACAAACAAACTTAAAAACATTAAAATCCAGTGGCTGTAATGACTGGACTGTCAGACAGCCTGCAGACATTTCACACAAAGATTCATGTAAAGTTTGACTCAAACATTACAAAGTAGTNACAGCCTGCAGACATTTCACACAAAGATTCATGTAAAGTTTGACTCAAACATTACAAAGTAGTAATGTCTCATGGACTCTGTCTGCTCTCATCACGCTCACAGCAACAATATGAGCTCCGTGCTTCATGTAACATACTATAACCAACATTTTAACATGGACTCTATCTACTCTCATCACGTTCACAGCAACAATCTGAGCTCCGTGCTTCATATAACATACATTTTAACATGGACTCTCACAGCAACAATCTGAGCTCCATGCTTCATATAACATACTATAACAACATTTTAACATGGACTCNCAGCAACAATCTGAGCTCCATGCTTCATATAACATACTATAACAACATTTTAACATGGACTCTATCTACTCTCATCACAGCAACATTCTGAGCTCTGCGCTTCATTGGAATATAATTTTCACATGGAGGTAAGCATTTTTGTTTTGTGAGCTTTGCCATCAGTATTTCAATCTGGGTGATAGTTAAATATCTAGACATTCAAAAGGACCACACATACCCATACACACAGTTCTTTGTCACAGTATGGCTAATATGTACAAAATCACACGTAAATAATCTAATTGATGCACGTAACTGCATACCAACCTCGTGCAATGTCATGACTACATTTTTAAATAATATTCTTTTAAATCTTTTACGTCTCATTTCTTTCAGTTCTAAAACAAAATGTGCTCTTTAAGATCAGTTTAAACAAAAACTGCGTATTGATGAGTGTAATATGTCATCATGATATGATTTCAGAGAAAAACCATGAAAAACTTTAATTCCTGAGATGTCTCATACTACATGAAATGTGATCACAGGTACCTGAACTGGATCTGATCTTCTTTCCAATAACGGGCAAACGGTACTGGTTCAGCTGTTTACTTTTCAGAAGAAACATGTCTTTGTTGACGTGCAGTGAGGATTTAGTGATGTAAGGACCAAACCAAATCTGTCAGCTCAGCTGGTTTGTTTTCCTCTGCTATAACTGTGGCAGTGAAGCTGAACATTAGCTCAGTGCTGCTGATCGGTACTGAGAAATACCATCGGTAGTTGATGGGTTTTCACAGCCATTTTCTGTTTCTCGCACTGCGTGTTTGATTCCACGTCTTTGATTCCCATTCTACTGAGTTACAATTACTTTTCGTACACGCATTTTACATTCATTGTCACTTTAAGCTAGCATTACTTCAAGCTAGTTTAGCCCAAGATGCTAACAACACTACAGTGACCCTCTGCAATGATAAATGATCACTGTTAGTTTTCTGGTCTGTGTCACGTTAAAATACAAAACAGTGATTTATATACAGATGCATAAATTAATTTAAAACTTTTAAAGGATCTGACCCCATGTTGTTTTCTTTGTGTGTCAACCGGTGACCAGTAACTTCCTGTTACTCCACCTGCTGCATCAAGGCGCCTTTCCCAGTGTTCTGTGCTGATTACGACTCAGCCGCCACAGTTACAACAGAAATCCACCGAGTGCAACTCTTGTTGGAAAATAGTGTTTTCCATAAAGACACTGTCAGAGTTTTGTCAAGAGGCGGAGGCGGCCGCCTTGCACTTCTCTATGCAGGAAATACCCTGGATGTGACAACAAAAGACCTATCTAATCTGAATTTAAGACAAATTATTATATTAGTAAATGTGTATTTAAGACTTTTTAAGGACCCGCGGCCACCTTGCTTGCACTTCTGCTAATATATTTTGTCTTTACCTGCCGCCATTTTCTCACAAGTGACAAGTCACACGTCACACTACTACTCAATTTTGTGACTGGCCAACGGCATGTGCCGACGTGTGCAAAGGGAGGGGCCTATACTGTGTGCCAGAGAACGAGAATGTATGATACGAGGATGATCAAAAAAAAATGATTGAAACATTTTTTATTTATTTATTTTTTTTTCTTCTTTTTTTTTCTGTCTGCATATATAGTTGTGGTATATGCCAAGATTGGCACAACCATTTTTTATATATATGCAATTTAATCTAGCAATCTATTTTTATTTTTCTTACTTGCCCGATCGGGCAAGTGAGTTGCTAGATTTACTAGCCCGACGTGACATTTTACTTACCCCAGGCAATGGGGCAATCCTTATTGTTGAACCCAGTCTCATGGTCTGAAATGATCACCATAGTTTATTTAGTGTTGTCCTTTGAGGAGCTTGGTTGGCAGAAACACAGAAATATTAATATGGACTAAAAATAAATCAGTAAAACTCTACAGGATTGAGCAAGAGTAAGACTTTATGGAATAATTGAAGCAGCTATGATGTTAGTGCCAAAGGCTTCATATCTGCAAAAGCTTAATATCTGGAGCATAAGAAAGCATTCATACACAAAAATAAATATGTATTTAATATATAAATAATATCTATATCTATATATATATAGATATATATAATATTCAATATAATATATAAATGCTATATTTGTCTATGGTATATTTGTTTATGTTGTATTCTGCTCTTTATAAACCACAAAGACTACAGAATTCCTTGTTTCTACCCACCTGGGTAGTCAGTTATATTAAACTCAGGCACACATGTTCACAGAGCATCGCTGAACTCCTGTTCACTTGTGCAGCCACTAAATAGGTCCGTGTTACAACAATACCAACAGGTAGGCAGGTCTACTGCAACATACACTTAAACAATAGTTCCTATTGTTACATCCTTTCTCTTTTGAGTTTTTTCCCTTTTCCAGGCAGATTAGTTATAACAACTCAATGTCTAGCTTGTACCTCATTTTGGATCGTAAAACTTAAATCTCGTCTAAATAACAATACAACAAAAATCTTCATCATAAGGCACATTTCAGCTACTGAGAACAAAAAGTGTTAATGCCTTCTCTTTCAGGTAGTATGTATCAGTACAGCTCAAATTTCATAAGCAGTGGCTGAGTAAACATTCATGAAAATTGCACATAACCATTGTAGCATTTTTAGTAAACATAACANGCAGTGGCTGAGTAAACATTCATGAAAATTGCACATAACCATTGTAGCATTTTTAGTAAACATAACACACAACCTTTTAGCATTTGAACACATGTATATATCAGCATTTCAGAAAACTTTAGAGCATTTTATTCTCCAACATTTAAGAAAACTTTAGTGCATTTTCCCTCAACATTTCATTACCTTCAGTGCATTTTTTTTTTCCACATTTCACCTTTCCTCCCAAAGTCCATTTATTTTTTTCACTTTTTTCTCTTTTTCTTCTCTTCAAGGCACAAAGTCCTTGTAGCATTGTGGCTTCACTACTGTATGACCAGATCTGGTGGTAACTGATGTATTGCTGTTCTCAGTGTGTGCGTGCCTCTCAGGAAGAGTGTGTGGAGGACTGGCTCTGAGTGACTGGGGTCAACGGTCTCTGAGTAAGTGGCCTCCTTGGGGCCTGTACCTAGAGCACATCTCAGGTGCCTCTGATTTCTCCCGAGAACAGCACCAGAGTCCATCTGGACCTTGTAGGACCTAGCATCAATTTGCTTCCGCACTCTGCCTGCTCTCCAGTGTGGGGTTTGAATGGCTGTACTCTCCACCTGGTCACAGCATGTCTAGGTCTCTGGCTGATCTGTCGTTGTTGTTTGCTTTTCAGACCCTGCTGTGCCCATACAACTTTTGACTGAAGAAGACTTGTTTTTTGTGGGAAGGAGTGTTGAGTGCGGTGGGTAGTCTTTGTGTTGGACTGGTTTCCAGGCCCTGTGATGGTGTGTTGCGGTGGTCAAGAAGTGCAAGATAGGGGTCCTGGCCAGCAGCTTTAGCTCTGAGCAAGAGTCTCTTGGCTGTCTTCACAGCTGACTCAGCCTTGCCATTGCTCTGAGGGTATCCTGGTGATTAAGTCTTATGTTGGAATTCCCACAGTCAGCTGAACCTCTGGAACTCTTGTGATGTGTATTGTGGTCCATTGTCTGAAATGACAATATTGGGGATACCTTGGTGATGATGGATGACACTGTAATGAAGGAAGACAGTGATCCAAAAGAAAAAACGGCCCAAGGTACAAAAAAGGAAAGGAAAGGAAAGACAGCAGACAGAAGAAGGTGAGACACAAGAAATAGAGAATCAGAATGAGCAAGAAGGAGGACAGGAGAAAGAGGCTCCAAATACGTAAGCGTGACAACAATCTTAAGAAAGTCTGTGTGGCCAAAAAATACACTGACAATGATATTGATGGGCTGTTGGTGGAATAGTGGTAAATCTGTTTCTTTAGCAGTTTTTGCACTTTATTTTAATAATTGTTAGGTGTGGTGTGATTTCTATGTTTATGCAAAAATATTTGTTCTATAGTAGACCTGTAACTCTTAACTATGGAAGAGTGAATGATTTATACAGGAAACTAAACAACAAAACATTCTTTTGGCTCATTATGCTGACAATTCCATACCTAAAATATATATATATAAACTACTATGACCTGAGTGTTGAATGGAATTTGCTCTTGATTTTCATGCTTTTAATATGGGAGATCTTTTTTGGTTCTCTTACTTTTCCTTTTGGCTTTTTTTTTTTTAGTACCACCAAAATTACCACATGTTCAGGATTATTTATAGAGATGCCTGCTTCAAACCTTTAAATTCTGTCATTTCTTTAGGTCTGCCTCTTAAGTAAAGTTGTCAGCAATGTACATAAGATACCTGAAAACCTAAAAGTTGATGTTGAACACATTCATGTTGCACAAGCATTGGGTGACAGTCGACAAATGATGTCATGATGTAAATGCTGTTACATTACATGTTTCAGTTCAGGTCTGTCATGAAGTCACATTACATTCTGATTCTCAGAGAAAAAACTTTTCATCAAGGTATGTTTCCTGTAAAGTCAATCTGAGCATATTACATCTGAGAGAATTTCTGATCTAATGAAGTAATTACTCATTCACAATAAATTTTTTTTACTGGCGATGTAATGATCTTGACGCAGCTTATTATAATACTTGGTTTCAGTTCATTCCAGGACGCTGTTACAATCTACTTGTAGACTTGAAATATCTTTGAGATGTGTAATCCATACAGCAAACATGACATCTGTTAGGTTTTTTTTTTTTTTTTTTNGTTTTTTTTTTTTTTTTTTGTCAAAACAAATTTATTTGTGCTTAATAAAGCACTGGAATGAATTCATAACACATGGCCACAATTAAAAAACAAAACAAAACAAAAAAAAAACTAGCAAACAAACTGATAAAACGTGGCCATGATTTAACTAAAACAACTGAACGGATAATAAAACCTGCGCACATATTACAGTTTTTCCTCCATTGTATACACAAAAAAAAAAACTAGAACTGTGTACATAAGTCTGAAAACTGGGAGCTCATGTATCAACAACACTTCAGGGCCACCGCAGGAAACACCGGTAATTCACATGAACTCCAAAATTCACATTAAAAATTTATGCGCTTGGCAGAGGTGGATCAACTGATTGTTTGCATAAGACAAAATGCGAATAAAGTGGATAGAAACAGGTTATTCGCATTTAATGAGGACGCGACATAACAGGTGAGCACGCAGGTCAGAATAGCAGGTAGCCTACTCGTTAACAAGCGCCTGCAGAACAATGGATCCGTTATTTGTTATATCCGTAAAATGTGTTAGTTTTTCACAAATAACTTGACACGCCACGTAAACGATTGTTTTACCCACACTGAAAGTTTCACCACCACACGGTATTTGGCACACGTGGCGAGTTTATATGTAGATCGCGCTGTCAGGCATCTGTTAGCTGCATTAATAAGGCGTGTATAACTGCATATGAGCTGTAATAAGTATTCTTCCACACCAANGTTAGCTGCATTAATAAGGCGTGTATAACTGCATATGAGCTGTAATAAGTATTCTTCCACACCAAGGGCTTCATTTAAACTCTGCATGCTGTGTGTTTTGCTGTGGACATTAGTTTATGTAGAATTAAAACACCCTCTGAGATAATTAGCATAACGTAGTTGATGGAAACGCGCATGAATTCGCATTTCCTTAAATGGAATAATTAGAAACAAATTAAATATGCAAATAAGTTGGATGGAAATGCAACAATTGGGTCCACATCGTTCCGTGATAGGACAGCCACACACAGAGCATTACCCTCTGAAGTGTGTGATCGCACTGTGCAGGGTGTGTGTGTGTGTGAGGAACTCAGACATGCAGCACAGCAGGTGAAGCAGAGCTCTACAAGAACGTGTGTGATCAGATCAAAACTCAGCATTTAAAAACTGATTGATCAGCTGAGTGAGTTTATCTGTCAAAGTTATTGATCACTAACACGTGAGGAAAATAAAGTTTTAAATATTGCCCAGATTTCATACTGATGAAATCTACCAGCAGAATGAAGCAGGGGGATGTTTCACAAAAGCAGAATTCAGAAATCCAGGGTAACAAAAAAAAAACAAAAAATGAGGCTTGACCTTCATGTCATCCTGGCTTTATGCGTTTCACGTTNCAAAAAAAAAACAAAAAATGAGGCTTGACCTTCATGTCATCCTGGCTTTATGCGTTTCACGTTGGCCAAGCCAGGCTGAGGAGGTGCGACTCGGTGAAGCGGTGGGGAGTGCTGATGAAAATAGCTGTGATGTCAACTCTCAGTCGGACATTCAGTTTATACATGCGAAAGATATGGTTTGCTCAGAGTCTGGAGAACTTTGTGGTTCGGTCTGGATTTTGAGGATGACTGCTCTAATAACAATATGAACAGCAGTCTTCATAAACAGTAACAATGACTATCACGTCACTGTCACAGCTGACCTCACGCTTCAGGTCATTCCTGGGTTCAGCCTGAAGCTTAAAGGACACTATGTCTTTGCGGTAGCAGCTCTGAAACTTCTGAATAGTTTACCCTCCACATTAAGACTGCACCCACATTACTGACTTTTAAATCGCAGCTAAAATCTTATTTATTCTCCTTGGCCTTTTAAAACCAGCCTGAAATTTGACTTCTGCTCTATCATGCATCGTGGCTGGATGTGGTAGGGGGTCTCAGGCAGCCACCCCTTTGGCCTTCCGATCTCCTGACTTGGGCTGGTGTGAGTGAAAATTTAAATGTACTCTTTAATTATGTAACCTGATGTATTGATTGATGTGTTGAATATTGATTGATTCATACGTTTGATTCATATGTTTGCATGATTTTGATTTATACAATATGTATCACCATTAACAATGACATGTATTCATTTATATTCATTTGTAAGTTCCATACAGACTTAGTAACATCTTTGTGTGGTTGAAGGCCCTGTCCTGAGGAGTTGAGCTGTCATGCCATGATCTAACACCACCAGCTGAAGTCCAAAGGCCTAGAAGCTTCTTATTACACCCAGAAGCCAGTTGTTCGGTAGTAAATTGTATGAGGGTCCTTTAAGGTCCTCTAAAGTTGGAACACGTGCTGAAGTTTTGTCATGAGAAACAAGGTCATAAGTTATCATTATGCGACTATGTTTTGTAGACTATATTTTGTATTTCTGACCAAATATGACCTGCCCTAGCTGTCGATATGACAAATGTGAGACATAACATAAACATGATTGGTGCTTCTCAGGCTGAGGTGTCTAGCAGCTGGAGACTTGGTGCAAAGATATGGTAAACAGCAGGTCCAACAGGCAAGGGAGGGGTGAGTGCTCAGCAGAAACGAAGGTATGTTAAGGAAGCTGAAGCTGTTTGGGACAAACGAAGGTGGTTGAGGACTGTATTATTGACTTGCTTCCCGTGTACACTTTAATAAAGAGTTGTGTGATCTGCAAACCCGGAATAAGTGTGGACATCAATTTTTCCACAACACTGGACCCATCTTACTCGCTTTTAATGCATCACACCAGCCCAGGACTCACACACACACACACACACCAAGAAAAAACCCCTCACAAGAATAGTGATGTGCAGAAGGTGGCCTGCCTGGGTGGGGTACTGTGGGTTAGGGTCATGCCCTGTGGGTCCCCATACCGCTCCCTCCCATATTCTCCACTCGTGGTGCTCGATGGTGCCCAGCTTGGGTAAGGGTGACTCGTCGGGCCTTTGATGGGGGTCAGTGTTAGCTTACTGTGGGGGTGTACCACCTACCATCACCTAGGATTTGTTCCACTGTAACAATGTGACCATCTGTATATCCCCCTTTTTTCTTCCTTTTTTTAAAAAAACTTTTTCATTCAATCAATTATTTAGTTATTTAGTCTTCAGTTTTTTTCTCCTTTCTCTTCACTTCTCTCATTTCATCTTTCCTCTCTTTCCTCTTTTTCCTTTCTTTCTATGTCTTTGCTTTTTATTCCCATGCACTTAGACCTTCTATTACATGGAGATATCTCTATACCCCCAGCACACACACGCAGGCACGCACACACACACTGTTAACAGGAGACTGCAGCATGTCAGTCACATACAGTATACACATGATAATGCTTATATTTACAATGGCTATTTCATTGTTCTGTTTGAATTAAATCTTTTTCTTTTGTTTTTTTTAATTTCCTTTTCTCTCTCCTATCTTATTAGTGTGGCATCACATCTTACCCTATTATTTAACTATTTTCCCCACTGTAACTAATTATTATTTATCATATGCAGTTATTGTTTATTATCTTCTCACCTTGTAATTACTGTCTTTTCATTCACTTGCTTTATCAATTAAAAAAAACAAGAAAGACAATTGGAACAAACTGAAAAAAGAAGAGAGAAGATAAGATTAGATAAGATAAAATAGTACTATAATATTGATCCCTGATGGGTATTTCAGGTGTTACTGCAGCACAAGCTCAAAGGTAGAATAAAAGGTCAAATAAATGGAGAAATTAAAGTGTAAAGAATAAGTTAACAACACGTATCGGATAACAAACAGTGCAATTATTGTATAGTGTGTTACGGCATACCTTGTCTAAACACACACACACACACAGACTGATGGTCAGTTAGTTATCCCTAATTCAGACTGAAGATCACATAGACAGTATTATTCTGTCAATGGCAGAATTACGATGGCGATTAGGGCCATATGAAGAAAAAAAAAAAAAACTAGGGGGCATTACTTTGAGTTTTTAAACTTGCAAATTTGCCAGTTAAAAACATGCAAATTTGCCAGTTTAAAAAACACACAAAAAAGGTCTGTATGCTTGTCCGTATGTCGTATGTTTTAAAAGTCCGTATGCTTATGATAGTTCAATGATTTTGCACTAAAAGCACAAGTGTTTTTTTTATTAATAAATAATTTATTGCTCAATAAATTCTTTATTGAGCAATAAAGAAATAAACTCATAAATTTGCGCGTTTTTAAACTAGCAAATTTGTGAGTTTTTAAACTCAGAAAAATACCTCCGCCTCACATTATGACTATGCCTGCACATGACCTTATTAAATTATAATTTTCCATTGGATTTAGCAATAAAGAAATACTTGTGCTTTTAGCACAAAATCATCTAATTATTATAAGCATACAGACTTTTAAAACATATAGGATACAGACAAGCATACAGACTTTTTTTTTTTTTTTNTTTTTTTTTTTTTTTTGGTTTTTAAACTGGCAAATTGTGAGTTTAAAAACTTGAAAACTTGAAACTTGAAATGATGCCCCCTCGTTTTTTGTTTTTTTCTTCATAAGGCCCTAATACGCTGTCATACAGAATCCACAGCAGGAACAACAAAAACATTAATAAGAACTTATTATGCTTGTCATCTCTTCCCAGGTCCATCAGTGAGAGCAGCTCTTAAAGCTCCTTGAATATTTCTTGGAGGAACACTAACAACAATCAATCCTCCTCGCTTCCAGCGATCCTCCTCTGCTGGACTCTTCCCAGTTCCATCCTCTCTTCTCCAAACCATGGCTGCTGGAGATTTTATTGCAGTGCTCTCTGTGGAACTCCCTCAATACACCCATCAGCTGGACCACACTTCCACCTTCAAATCATTCATCAAAACCTACCTGTTTAAATTAAATGAATTTGGGTTAGTTAAATTTAATTAACTGAATTGAGGTAAATTAAATTGGATTAAATTAAAGAGCAAAAAGTTCGTTTAAAGTTTAACGTTTAAATGTTTAATTTGGTCTGCTCACTTCTCATTGTGATTCACTGTTCTTTTGCTTTTAATGTGTCACGTGTGTGTTAATATTCTTAACTGTTCCATATGGAACAGTTAAGAACGTTAGTTTTCAAATTCTGATGTAAGGTGACCTTGAATGTCCTGAAAGGCGCCCACAAATAAAATGTATTATTATTATTATTATTATTATTATTATTATTATTATTAACTTATCACTCTTCTGCAGAGGGACGTGTGACTGGGATGTGCACTGTACCAGCGCGCCACCAGGGGGCGCTGTTTTCTCACAGTGTACCCGGCTGGTCCGCTGTATACATGCGCGGCGGTGCTACGCGCCGGAGCTGCCTGTGAAGATGGCGGACGAGGAGGCCGAACAGGAGCGTAATGCTGAGAGAGGAGTCAGCGCAACGACCCAGGAACTCAGGAGGCGCTTGCAACAAGTCCAGGCGGTGTTGGTGAGAGACAGTACGGAGTGTCCGGGCCCGTCCTCCTCCCGGTACTGTGAGGAGTTTTGTCGGGTGAGTTCTTCTTCCTCACCATACTGAACCAAGTACTGCTAAAGCTAACGCAGAGTCCTGTCTCCTCTGGAGAATTCACAGACGTGTGATTTTAATTCCGAGGTGTGCCGGAATGGGCGGGGTTGTTGGTGTTGTAAACTTAAAGACTAAAAGCGTGTGGAGTGGTTAAACTCCGCCTAACCGGTGGAGTGTAGTAGATATATCAAACTCACTCTGGCCATTGGCTAGCATAGCTTTCGGTTAGCATGTGCTAACGGTTTGTTGTGTTTACAGAAGGAAGCCAAACTTAATGAAAGCAGCGTTAAACGTTTATCCAGCCGTTTATCCCGGGCTGGTTCTGTCCGGAAATGACAGAATTCATTCTGGAATTCTTCTGGAATTTTATACAGCTTTGAAACAACGAACTATCGACACAGGCTAAACGTTAGCATGTCAGTCACCAATTAGCTTAGCCTTCAGTCCTTAATGTTTGGTTTTCTGCGCGTGCACATCGCAGTTATGTTGTGTCTCTGTCGACAAATTATTTATTAAACCCCTACACACGCTGTTATTAAGGAAAGAGCTATTTTTACAGCACACATCAGAAACATAACTCATGGAAGCAATGATACAATCAATAATCAATATCAACAGCAGATTTAGTCGTTCAACACATCTATGAAGATGGTAGAATATAAGTATGATATAATGCACACAGGCCAAAGTAAATATGTTGTGTGTATTGCCTGAAGTACGTGCATAGTTTGGCACATGGTTTATGCATATAATTTCACTGGTTCCTGCAGTGAGTTTACAGACAGACAAAAGTATTCTTACGTTATTTAAGGAATGCACCCGTTCATTCTTGTTAAAATTAGACATTTCAAATTCCACTTCAAAATATAATAACTGTAAAGGCTTGTAGTAAATCCCCCCAAAAAACAAGGTGAAGCTCTCAAAGAAAACGTGAGGCTTATCAATCTGAAATCTATGAAATGTACAAAGCTGTGTCTCAGTCACAGGTTAGAGGTCATCCAGCAGGAAATGAAGTGTCCTACGATCTTTGACAAACTGGCAGCCGTTGAAGATGAGAGAACTGGGGCAGCTTGACGCAGAGCAGTGATCTCCTTCAAAGCATTTGACATTCAGTTCATGTCGCCAAAGGCTGTGCAAAACTTTTATTTGTGTTGTAATTTTAAATGATATGTTAAAGGACCATACCAACCATTTTGCATGTTTGAGCCTAATATATTCAATTTTCATACACGTAGCGTTACTGACAGTCATTTCCTAAAGCATACTACTGGAACGGTGAATTAAAAATGTTTTTCTTACCTTCCAGACTTCCATTGGTTTCAGTTCATTCTGGTATGCTATTAAAATCAACTTGTTGATTTTAATGAAACATTTTTGGGATATGTAATCCATCATTTCCTACCATCATTATCATGGACAGTACTTATTAGGGATGAGCTGAGTACTCGGATGAAACAAATATCTGTTACGGATAATATACTTTTTACGAGCATAAGTACCATCCGAGTAAAATGTGTCACTTTCTGTACTCATCGAAGGGAAAAAAATCTGATTGGATAGCGCTTACTAGTGCTGTGTGACATGGTTGCGTGATCGTCCAGGCAGCCAATCACAGAGCTCCTCTCTACACAGAGCTGCTGTTGCTTCACACAGGACTTACAGCCACTCTGTCCACACTAGCATAGTAGCATCTATTAGCTATATTTTGCTATTCTCAGATTCAGCTCAACATTATTCTCAGACCACAGCTAAACACACACACGTTCATTTACTGTGGACATTCACACGCAAGATACTGATACAAACGCATATTTCTGCTACCATATATACTCAAATATAATCTCATATATACAAGCCAACTGCCTGATGCTGTTCCATTAATTTATTTGTTTAGCAAATTACCAGTTTTTCTGGGTACTGTCAGAGTATTCCTCTGATTTCCTGAAAATAATCCACGTACCGGTTGTGGCTGCTGTTTTAAAACTTCACCGCTTCTCTTCCTGACTNCCTGAAAATAATCCACGTACCGGTTGTGGCTGCTGTTTTAAAACTTCACCGCTTCTCTTCCTGACTCACGCCGGAATGATAACATTGCGCTCTTGTTCTTATTTATTTTTAAAACCAAAATAACAAAACATGAGGTGAGGGAGGTCAAAAACTATACCGCTGCCCCGTTCCTCAGAAACACTGGCTCCGCCTCCAGCTGAGCATCTATAGAATCCTCAGTGAAGCAGCCGGCGATCATCACCTAATCAATCAGTTAAGATATAAATATTCAAAAATAATAACTTNAAGCAGCCGGCGATCATCACCTAATCAATCAGTTAAGATATAAATATTCAAAAATAATAACTTATTTTATTTCACTTTTCCCAAATTAAATATTTTTAACATTTGATAATTAACCAAGAAATGGCTCTAACACTGGTAAACATGATATTTATTTTAGCAGCTGATTACCATAACTGACCAATCACAGCAGAGCTTACTAGCCACCACAAAATGTGCTGGATAAGATGTTTAGTCAGGAAATATCTCATTCTAAGGTATGATTTAAACTCTTTTCCATTGTAGTGGTAATGGTAGTATTTCCACACCTGGAAATTTCCTTCTCTAGGATCAAATCAGAATTTTTTGTGTATAAGCCAATCCCCAATTTGCTTTGTGAAATTTGGTAATAAAAACTTGGCTTATACTCAAGCCATATACGGTAGCTTCTACTAGCTTCTAGGCTAGCTAGCGATTCTTCCACATCCACTGTACTAATGCAATTTTGTGCACATTTAGACATCGTCACTCACCTGAAATCACAAGANACATCCACTGTACTAATGCAATTTTGTGCACATTTAGACATCGTCACTCACCTGAAATCACAAGACATACTGTACATCATGGTCAGCCATGTAACCTGGTGCGCTCTACTGTCTTCACACCATCAGTTCATTTAAAAAAACAAAACAAAAACAGCAACAATCTAAGCCCCGCCCATCTGAATATGAATAATTTAGTCGGTTGAATGGATATGGATACAGATAATGGCGTACTTGCTCATCCCTAGTATTTATATGTCATAAGCAATTATAAATCAACATCACGATCATAAGCCTTGTGTATTGTGCACAAAAGTGTAAATTGTTGAGAGTTATACTTATTGTATCATGAATGTACGTTATTCAAATTATCTACAATGTCACATCACAGCAGCACAGGGAGGGGGCAGGGGGATAGGATGGCCACTTCTGTGACCTTCAAAAGGAGGACAGCCAACCCCAAACAGGAGGACTCAGTGGATGTCCCGATTCAAAAGACAAAACAGAAAAACCAGCCGCCTCATAACTGCTGCAGTCAAACTGAACAAAACACAGCTCAATAAACTGATATAAATTAAGTGGTGTACTTACCAAAGATGACTACTTGTGATATTTGAGCCCCTTCCTTGCAGCCTCCAAGAGTTTCCTGTTGGCCCATAACTTGTGGTACATCTCTGTGCACTCCTCTGAGAAGTTCATGCATGCATGCAGTTTCCCCACAGGTCATACCTGAGGAGTCATCATACATCTGTCTGTCATGTTTCATGCCGCTGTCCACACTCCTGTACGACTGGTGATGTTTCACAGCGCAATAAACAGCAGCAAATATTGTCATCATTTGGTGTTGATGTCTGTTAAAACATTAAGCTAAGGGTAATTTACCAGCACTATGAACGTTGCTCTTTGCTCGTCTGTAGTCTTCAGTAGCACCCTTACTTTGCTACTAATGTCAAAATCCATGCAACAAAACCTACAGAATGCATGGAATTTATCTTTGCTGCTTTTTGTTATGAAGACGTGCTCCTGCATTCACACCGCTCTGGATTGTATGCAGTTTTGTGTTAAGGCATTTTGAAATGAACAGATCCGCTAGAATGAGCCTACTGTTGGCTACGTTGTTGCAGAGTGAAGTGCAGCCGGTGAGCGCAAACGACGAGCTGTAGTGGGCAGAGCTTCTATATTGCACCAATGAAATGTGGGATACTATGTTTGACAGATGCTTAAATCAGTAATATGAACAATAAGAAAGAATATTGACATAAAAAAATTATTATTTCCATCCAAAAACTGCCAAAGCCGACAAAGAGGCACCCGTCCAGACGTTTAGCCAGATGGCGGACATGGACTCTGAAAACCAGACAGTCTATCCAAAAGCCGGACGTATGGCCACCCTATGGAGGAATTTGCAGAGGTGTGGAAAGCAGCCATCTTTAAAGTGTTAACCTTTTAATTTTGTCCTTGAATGAGCGCTAAGTTTGGCTCTAGAGACAGAGAGGAGCGGAGGAGAAGGGTGGGTGATGGAGGCAGAGAACGTCATCATCCAGAGATTACAACACACATGAAATCTGCTGCACTGTTCTTGTGAAATAAACAGAATAAACTGAAAGCGTGAGAAGAAGTCTGACAAGCTTGACTGACTCTAGAGAAAAGTGAGCGTGAAGTAAGAAGTGACGTTGTCTCTCAGACTCTCTTAAAGTATGCAGATCGTTGGAGCATGGAGGAGGACCCTCTGCGTCTGATGGAAGTCTACATGGAAGCGGTCGTGAGTTATGCCCAGGCTTCTACGTACCTCTCCCTGCAGTGTGAGAACGTTCCTCTGGTGCTGGAAAGGTTATGCCTGTAAGTGAAGACGTTTCATCCACCTTTTAATGCCGTAAAACCTCATGCACGCTGACGCCAGCCCTTTCTGTCAATAAATGATGGCATGATAAAGAACATGTCTGAGTTTCTTCTCTGTGCAGGAGTTTTGTGGAGCTTTTGCTCTCACTGAAGGAGGAAGTTCCAGATGACTTGTGGAATCAATTCAAGTTATCTGTGCAGGTAAAGGAGGAAGTTCTTTTACTGACTTTTTTTGCATATGTCAATTTAACAGTAATGAAGGCTGGTCAGATTTTACAGTTGAAGCATGCCAGTTTTCATTTCAAAAAATTGGAGTTTAATCTTCTGAATTATGAAACAGTTTAGAACTATGTGCTTTCAGTTCTGGCCTGCAGTTTGACATACAGGTTCAAGCTTACAGAAACACATTGGATTAAACTTTACAGAAATGCATTGTACGCATTGTATCTTTACATGTATTTACAGAAACAGGTTGGATTAAAGTTTACAGTACATGTTGGCTTAAAGTTTAGAGAAACATGTTGGATTAAAGTTTAGAGGAACACGTGGGATTAAAGTTTGCAGAAAGATGTTTTTGGTCATGTTACCTGCTGACTGTGTGTGTGTGTGTGTGTGTTTGTTGTGTGCAGTTTGCCCACTGCAAGCTGCAGGACAGTGGCGTCGCTCATCTGGCCTTGCTGGCTGCTTTGAGCCACCAAACTGGTGTTTGGACAAACTGTGTTCTGCAGGGCCTCCTATCCAATGACAAGCTTCCAACACAGCAAGGTGAGTCTTTATGTGTACTAACACAGCAAAAAGAGTCTTTACTGTACTAACAAAATAAGGTGAGTTTTTACGTGTACGAACACAGCAAGGTGAGTCTTGCATTTTCAAATAATGTCTAAAGTAAAAACATTGGCTTTTATTCTCACTGAATAAGGTCCACTGGCCATGCCTGAAGCAAATGCTGCTGTGAAGGAAAACTTTTGGGGCCAGAGTCATAAAAAATCAGGCTGCGTATGCAGCGTCTCACTAACTAAGTCGTGATAATCGAAGCTCATTCATGAAGTTTCTCTTACAGTAATCAGAGCACCATGTCACATTAAGGTAGCGTTGTTGTCAGGTGTGTTGCAGGTAAAAGCATAGGTGTAAGTTTAGGTAAGGATGCGTCTCTACCAGTATTTTAACAACCTCAGATGATCTTGCTGCTTAAAGTCCAGCAGGTCAGATCTGTGCAGAGTTGCCAGGTTTGTGTGTTTTCTGTTCTGGGTGACAGCTCGTTCTGTGATTCCTGCTGATCTGGCAACCCTCAGTCAGTCTGTCTGCTGCCTGAGAGAGAATTTACAGCAGAAATCTGNCCTGCTGATCTGGCAACCCTCAGTCAGTCTGTCTGCTGCCTGAGAGAGAATTTACAGCAGAAATCTGGTGAATAATTATAGTTTAAACATCAGAGAATTCAGACAGCGTTTGGTTTTAATGTTGGTCAGGACACAATACGCTCAGTCTGCTGTTTACTCTGTTTTTCTGTCTCATAAACACAAAGAGCTTTATGTTCTAATTATTTACTGTATTCATGTATTTAAATCGTCTTTGCTGATAGAACTACATCACTCAGCTGATCTGAGATTTAAATTCATTTNCATGTATTTAAATCGTCTTTGCTGATAGAACTACATCACTCAGCTGATCTGAGATTTAAATTCATTTCATCAGGAGAATCCTGTAGCAGCAGTTTGACACAGCAGGTGGAGATGCAGGCTCAGGTGAGCTGTTATAGTTACAGGTAAATGAGGCATGCGATTGGTCAGTTTAACGCTATTGGATAAAATCCTTGTCAATCAGCTCAGAGCTTGTGAAAAGTTATGACGAGCATTCTGATTGGCTGCTTGTAGTATACATTCTAAAGTGGCCCGGAAATGGAATAATGGAGATGAAAACACATCATGGAATCTTTTTTTTTTAGGAAATTATCTTAACAATGTCGATAAGAATGCTAATATATTCGTATTTTAGTGTGTTTTGGTCAGCTGACTGTCACGGTTTGATGTCAGCAGCCTGTTGAAGTGTTATTGACATGTATCCAGCTTTTTGTTGTTTTGTCTTGTCGGCGTGCTAGCAAATGATTTTTTTGAGTTGTTAAAATATTCAAAAAAATGTTTTAAATGGCTGTTTGGAATAATTTCATTTATTGATCTCACATGAAAACAGATTGCGGATGCAGCGTCTGAGCCATTAGGAGGCCTGATAGGAGGAATGAGAAAAAAAAAGCTACATAAGTCCTGTTTACATCAGTAATAAATGCATAAATAATGAATAATACATAAATGAACAAAGAAAATATTTTACACAAACAAGTTCTTTGTGTGTCTGACAGAAAAGTGTAAGATATAGCAAGTGCAGCACAACTGTTCATCTGAAAAAAAAAAATGTCTCTACCAATGTTGAAACCAAGCCTACGGCCTTGGGTAATAATAAAGATCAGCGTGCTAATGATCTGCTTCATATTTAATAGCCACAATTTATCCTGATTCATCTGCTGTGAAAGAGAAACTGACACGCTGAACCAGCAAAGAAACCTAAACTCTGCTTTACTCACCATTTAAAATACTGATCAGCTGAATGATAGTCTATCAAATGTATGGATCACTAACACACATGATGCCAATACAGTTTTAAATGACGCACAGATTTCATACTGTACTGATTTACGGACATTTATGACCAGAATAAAACACGTCCTCATCGTAGTTCTTCAGTGTGTTTTATGAATCACTTCTTGACATGTAAATAAGGAAATACTGCAGTAACGCCTCTTTCAAGAGAAACGTTAAAAAGATGCTGATAAGACGTTTATGAATGAGGAAACGTGATCACGTGATGATATTTGCCCATATGGACACGGTAAATCATGTGCTACCGTTTATGAATGTGTTTTCATGGCGTTTGTCAGGCTGAGCTGTTGATTCTCTGAGTTTTTATACAACTTCAGCTCCAAATAAACATGACAGCGTCTCTATCAAAGGCAGTTCAAAGACAGACTCAGCTCCAAAGATGTCCAGTCTAGACTTTATACAGGTCATTTATCATCTTTTCATGCTGCAGTCTGAGGACGATGAGCCACAAAACCCTCTCTCGCTCTCGCTCTCGCTCGGCCAGCTTGATATGCAAGGTTTTACGGCAGAGCTGACCGCACATTGTCAAGAAAAATGTGTTCCATTTATATACATCCCTGCTTATTATATTTGTCAGATTTAATAGATTTAAAACTCTTTTAAAAACTTATTTTCATAGGATGGCTTTTAACTAAAGAGTCTTTTGTCTGGCGGCACTTTTATCATTTTTCATAATATTTATTTTTATTTAATATCTTTTGTCCTCGTTTATTCCTTGATCATATTGATATTATTCTGTTGTGTAAATACACTGTATTTTTGTTTTTATGCATGTGAAGCACTTTGTAAACTCATTTTTTTTAAAGTGCTATATAAATAAAGCGTATTACTACATTTATTATATTAATTTATTTAGTAGATTGAGTCGATTTAGTATATAGAGTATTTAGTAGATTTAATAGATTGAGTTGATTGAGTGGATTTCTTACATTTAGTAGATTTATTATTTGAATGTATTTAATAGATTTCGCTGACGTGAGAATGTTGATAAAATAGACTGTAAGTGTTGCCATCACACGTTAAGCCATCAGGGAAGAAAGAATTGGCACCACTTTACATACCTAGAAACAGATTTTGGAAATGTTTAGTGTTGTTTCTCTGATACTTAATCAGAGATGATTTTCTTTATTGATCATGCTCTCCTGTAATTTAGATTATTCTTCAGTAACTCACAGTTAGACGGAGTTTCTGTTGGTGCTGTTGGAGCTCTGAAGGTTTCCTCTGGCTTTCAGTGGAGGAGTTTCTGGAGCTGGAGGGGCCGGTCCTGATGGAGATGAGGGTGAAGCAGCTGATGAAGAAGAAAGAGATGGAGAAGGCCGCTATGCTGGCAAAGATTTGCTCTGAGAGTTCTGCTTTCCAGGGGAGGGGAGCTTTCAGACAGATGCTGCTGGTCTGCATCTGTGCCACCTCACAAAACCAGCAGCTGATGGACGAAGTAAGTGCATCTGCGTTATGAGCTCACATGTGAAAATGATGATGTTATATAAGCCACATATGATATATTTTAAAACTAAAGTTGGACATACCATCCGACCCAAACACATTTTACTCCTCATTGAACATTTAGTGTGAACTTTCTCAGCTGCTGGAAACATTTTAGCCTTTAATCTTACAAGATAATGCTCTTACATGGTTTCTAATTTTCAGTCACTAACATGTATTGCTGTGTAAAACATGTAAAACAACATATGAAATTCTTTTGCTAATCTGACTCTGAAAATGACTGAAATTTGTAGAATCATTACAAGTTCTCATTAATGTAATTTAAACTATCAGTATTTATGTAAAGACAAACTGCACCGTGGAAAAGGTTGTACAGTTGTTTATCGTTATTTGGCTTATCAGGGTGGAAACTTTAAAAATGCTGTTTGCACCATCAGCGTGTTGGATCACCGGAGACGAAAACATCTGTCCCTCCCTGCAAAAGTCCCAGATGGGTTTTAGATTAGTCCAGTGACATGTCACTCAGTCTGTGGCCACCCTGTGTTTGCTGCTGGAAATACACTCTAAATGCTTAGCTGCTGTAAATCCAGTGACTGTGTCATTTTTACGTAAATCTCCATGGCAAATCGATTCGATTACAGTTATTTAGGAAACGAATTGATACATCGGGAAGTCTTTATTTTTCACCACGATTTAATTATTTTGATTTGATTATTATGATTTTTATTTGCCTATTTTTTTCTTCTGGTTTTACTCTACTGAACATGCTTTGTGTCATCAGAGGTCTGTACCACGAACCACGTTCCTCAGATTCAGGGTTTCTTTGCCTTAGCTGCTGCACAAAGCCTAAAACTCCAGTCAGAGATAACGGGTACCACGACGCTGGTTATCAAGCGTCTTTGTCAACCCAGGCTTTCCTCATCAAGCTCTGTGCACGTTCACATAAAGGGGGCATGTCGGCATTGTTTACCTCTACTACCGGACAAAATGGACCAATCAGAGCTGTTTGTTTCAGTCAGGAGGAGCAAAGTTATCATGCAGTGCTATGAAGATTTCAAACACATCATAACTGCTAAAAGCAACACCGTTGCTGCAAATAAGCCTAGGGAGGAATGCTGCAGAAAGTTGCTGATAGTTTATGCGTAAGTTTTCTGTAATTTACCACTTAATGCATCAATGCCACCGTTTATTCCTAACAGCTCTGACACTTTAAACTTGATACAGCAGATTTAAATATTATACGAAGAACTGCATTTAGGTCTGACACTGTCCATGTAGGATACATAACAATTACTAGTTTTTGACCAAATCAAAGTGAAATTAATTTNCTGACACTGTCCATGTAGGATACATAACAATTACTAGTTTTTGACCAAATCAAAGTGAAATTAATTTAGTTTGTCAACTAATTGGCGTTCTGTTAGCTGTATACTGTATATTAATGTAGGCTAAAGTCATACTGATTCATAATATATACTATTAATGTAAAGTCATACTGATTGATAATATAGTATACTATTAATGTAAACATCATACTAATTCATATATATATATATATGTATGTATATATATATTATGAATGGGCCTCTCGGACCACAAGTTCCTTCGTTTGGTGGTGATGAAAACATATCACCAATATGGGTTTCTTCCCTTGTTGGAGTTTTAGAGGTCAAAACTTTTGTGGTCTGTTTCTGGAGAGACCTGCTCACCAAAAACTTCCAGCAACAGTACAGCATGCATGTACAAGTGTAGAATCTCTCTGACTGAACGCGCTCTGCACATATAGCGTTAGCTAAAATTTGGTGCGTTTAGCTAAACTTCAGCACGTTTTAGCTAAACTTTAGCGTGTTTAAACTTTAGCATGAGGGGAATCCTCATGCTAAAGTCTGCTAAATTTTCTCTGTTCATGTCTTTGTGTAGAATTCATCAGCAGCAGCTCATCACTTAGTTTACACTGAAGTAGCTGCAGCGCGGCGTGCTGGAGCAACGCAGAAACACCAGTATGTTTTCAAGAGAAATGCGCTTCAAGGAGGATTGTATTTAATTTTGTGCAAAATAACCGATTAATAATCGATTATAATGTGTCGGATCGATGCAGATTGAATCGCTACCTTAAGAACTGATGCATTGTGATGCATCGTTACATCTCAGTTGTATTTGTCATACTCAGCCTTCTGTTTGAAAACTTAATGTTAACTCACAGATCTTCTAGTTATATTTAATACTGTTACTAAAACAAGACAACCACAAAAGTTTTTCAGTTTATGACACTCATGCTTCCTTTTATTAATTAAGTCAGGAAAATATGACTTTGAATAAAGTAATTAAAGAAGAAATGTACTCAGTGACTCAAAAATAGCAGCTCTGTAATTAATCCTTCCTGAATGAAAACTACAATATTCAGGTTGTTAATTAAACTCAGCTCATGTTTGATGCTGCACTTTAGGTTTGTCTTTTTTGGCAGTTTTTACATTTAAAGGTTCGTGATATTTTATTCTCCCATATATAAAAATGTGACCATATATTATAAACACTTAGAATATAAAACACCAGAGTTAAATCACACCCTGAAACAGTCCCCCAAAAAATTAAAGGACCATACCAACATTTAGCATGTTTGAGTCTAATATATTCAATTTTCATACATGTTGTTACTGACAATCATTTCCCAAAGGATAAAACCATATTTCAGCTTTCCTGATATCTTGCAAAATCTCTTAATCTTTCAAAATTAAATATTCAAGCGATACACCCACCTTAAAAATCCATGTTTCTCCTGCTAATAGATATGCAGCCTTATGAAGTCACAGTCATTTAAATTCTTCCATAAACACAGGCCTTCTTTTGGGACTGTATTCCCCGGTGGAGGCATACATTCACTCCACACTTTTTATTGAGCTTAAAAACTAAAATTACATAACTTCTAAAATTAACCTGAATACACGTCTTGTTGGTGATGATGGATTACCTATCCCAAGAACGTTTCAAGTATCAACAAGTTGATTTTAATAGCAGAATGAACTGAAACCAATGGAGGTCTGGAAGGTAGGAAAAACATTTTTAATTCACCGTTCCAGTAGTATGCTTTGGGAAATGATTGTCGGTAACGTTACATGAAAATTGAATATATTAGGCTCAAACATGAAAAATGGATGGTACCTTTATACCTTTAACCTGATAAATTTCATAAATGCAGCTGAAGTTTCAGGCCACTAGATGGCAGCAAAGACCAAATTAAAACTTTGGAAATATTTTTGTCATTTATTTTAAATTAACACACTAATCAGTCACATGTTTAGCTGACATGGACCATGCATGAATAAAATTCAGTCTGGCATGTTTTATTACAGTTATTATTGAGACCTCGTATGTTGGCATTCACATGTTCAGAGACACATGATAGTTAAAAACTTACATATATGATGGTGAAAAATAGATACATAATTTTTATACTTTCAAGCAATGATAGTTAAAATCCAACACAGAGCAGCTGATCTCAGCCTTCCTGACTCTCAGCGTCTCCATGGAGACATATTCCGTGTCTGATCCTTGCTTTAATACAAGACAACTGGCTCGTGAAATTGAAATGTGTGTGAGATGGATAAAGGTGGTAATTTATATTTAACTTTAATAAATCAAATGAGCATTTTCCAGCAGCTCATCTCATGGGTGTTTTGTTTTTTTTATTTGATGTGTGGCCCTTTGACTGTGAGAATAAAATTTTGTTGGCCCCCATCCTTATCAAACGTTGCCCATCCATGATCTCACGGTTTCCAGTTTTTCATCGAGCTGATGTGTGAACTGTCTACAGAAGAGAAGCACGTTTTCTGTCTGAGCTGCAGTCTGCTGCTGGTTTCTACCTGTTAGACCTGCTCACCTGTCTTTACTTTGTGATGTTGTTTAAGTGAAATCTTTGCTGGTGGATGATTCTTTTCGCTGTTTTAATGGCGTTTACCTGTGCAGCTTTTAAAGGTGGACTGCCGTGATGCATTAGACATGATCTGTAACCTGGAGTCAGACGGAGACGACAGAGCGGCTTTCAGCTTGTGTTCAGCCTTCCTGACTCGTCAGCTTCTCCAGGCAGACACATACTGTGCCTGGTAAGAAAAGATAAAGTTTATCTGCTGCGGTTTGTCAGGTCAAAACTTTAACACAGAAGTCATTTAAAGAGTCATTCATTTCAGGTGTCACAGTCTAAAAACAATGATTTTCTTATATCATCTGTATAAATGAGGCCTCACATCAACATTTATCGTAACTTCATGTTATGTTTGGATAATATGAAGGTTTGAGTTTGATGATGAAGATGGACTGATGATGATGGTGATGATGATGATGAGTATTTCCTGTCACCAGGGAGCTGACTTTGTTTTGGAGTAAGCTGCTGAAACGACTGGAACCATCAGAGCAGGACTTCCTGGACAGATGTCGGCAGATGTCCTTACTGTCCAAAACGGTGTACCACATCCTGTTCCTCATCAAGGTCATCCAATCAGAGGTCAGTAAACAGTCAGCTGGTGTGTTGTCCCATTAAATAGAGAATCATCATCATCATCCTGCTGGTGGATGCTCTGATTACACTTCATCTCTTCATGTGGCTCGTATCTGATTTGTCCGATCAGGCTGAACTATCTGACTTCGCAAAACAAATAAAGGACCATACCATCCATTTTTCATGTTTGAGCCTAATATATTCAATTTTCATATGTTACTGTTAAATTATGTTACTTTACTGACACGTAACGTTACTGACAATCATTTTCCAAAGCATACTACTGGAACAGTGAATTAAAAATGTTTTTCCTACCTTCCAGACCTCCATTGGTTTCAGTTCATTCTGCTATTAAAATCAACTTGTTGATACTTGAAACGTTCTTGGGATAGGTAATCCATCATCACCAACAAGATGTGTATTCAGGGTTTTTTTTTAGAAGTTATGTAATTTTAGTGTTTAAGCTCAATAATTGAATAATAATTGAATAATAATAATTGAAGCGGGGCTGCGGGGCGGGCCTACTCGTCAGGCTGAGGAAAGACCCACACAAACCACCGATCCCAAGCCTCTTCCTCTNGGGCGGGCCTACTCGTCAGGCTGAGGAAAGACCCACACAAACCACCGATCCCAAGCCTCTTCCTCTCGAACGCCAGGTCCATCACTCACAAAATCAGTGATCTGGAGCTACATCTAGCCGCTAACAACTTGATCCAGAACTGCAACGTCATGATAATCACGGAAACTTGGCTCCACTCGTCTATTCCGGACACCACTGTTGAGCTAGCTGACAGGACGCTACACCGGCAGGACAGAACCAGGGACACCGGTAAGAGCAGAGGAGGCTCTGTGTGTATGTGAACAACAACTGGTGCACACAGAGTCGGGTTATTGACAGCCACTGTTCCCCTAACCTGGAGTCCCTGTCAGTGCTATGCAGACCATTTTACTTACCAAGAGAGCTAACAGTAGTAATTGTCACGGCTGCCTATTATATCACCCGATGCTAATGTTAGCTCGTCCCTGGCTCATCTACACGACACCATCAGTAAACAGCAGAGAGCCCACCCTGACGGTGTTCATGTGATTGCTGGCAACTTCAACCAGGCATGTTTAGAGACGGTGCTTCCCAAATTCACTCAGTATGTGAATTGTGCCACCAGGGGTGATAATACATTAGATCATGTATACTGTAACTTAAAGCATGCCTACAGGACAGTGCCTTTCCCACATCTGGGACTTTCAGATCACCTCTCACTGATCCTTTCAGATCATCACTGCTCCTCCTCCCAGCTTTCACCCCCCTCAGGAGAACAACAAAGCCCTGCATTAAGACCATCACAACATGGCCTGTGGGAGCCTTGACACAGCTACAGGACTGCTTTTCAAGAACTGAATGGTCTTTATTTGAACAACAGGATCTCCAGGAGTATACAGAAACTGTACTCTTTTACATCAAAACCTGTATCAACAACGTGACAGTCGTCAAACGCATCCGTATTTTTCCCAATCAGAAACCATGGATGATTTCAGAAGTACACAAACTCCTCAAAGATCGTGACAGGGCCTTCAGGTCTGGGGACAGAGCTCTATACAGCACTGCAAGAGCTAATCTAAAGAGGGGGATCAGGGCTGCCAAACTGGCCTATAAAGGGAAAATTGAGGATTACGTCATGGATAACAACCCAAGACGGATGTGGCAGGGACTACAACATCTTACCAACTACAAAGGTAGCAAAACCTCGGCAACAACAATGGGCGGCGACTCGCTGGCAGAGGAGTTTAACAACTTCTTCACCCGCTTTGAGACGAAAAGACCCATTACACCATCTCCCCTGGGCACTGACACATCTGTTCTCACCGTACAACAACNCTACAAAGGTAGCAAAACCTCGGCAACAACAATGGGCGGCGACTCGCTGGCAGAGGAGTTTAACAACTTCTTCACCCGCTTTGAGACGAAAAGACCCATTACACCATCTCCCCTGGGCACTGACACATCTGTTCTCACCGTACAACAACACGAAGTGAGGCGAGCGCTCAGAGCGGTGAACTCCAGGAAAGCTGCCGGCCCTGATGGAGTACCTGGGAAGGTACTCAGGGCGTGTTGTGATGAACTCTCTGCCATCTTTACCAGCATCTTCAATTTGTCCCTCTTGCAGGCCACCGTCCCCCCTTCTCTGAAATCAGCAATTATCATCCCTGTCCCCAAAAAATCATCCACAAACTGCCTAGCAGATTACAGACCTGTGGCTCTCACTCCCCTCAACATGAAGTGTTTTGAGAGACTGGTGCTCAAACATATTCAGGCCAGCTTCCCTCCCTCCTTTGATCCACACCAATTTGCATACAGGAGTAATAGATCAACAGAAGATGCCATCTCCATCACTCTCCATACTGCACTGAGTCATCTGGAACACAGGAATAGTTATGTCAGAATGCTCTTTGTGGACTACAGCTCTGCCTTTAATACCATCATTCCAGATATCTTAATAAACAAACTGTCAGCCCTGGGTCTTCCCTCACTCACCTGCAGATGGATTAAGGACTTTCTGACAAACTGCCCACAGATTGTCAGAGTTGGCTCTCACCTCTCCTCCACCATCACACTCAGCACCGGCTCCCCACAGGGCTGTGTGCTGAGTCCCCTTCTCTACTCACTATACACCTACGACTGTTCACTAGCATTCTCCACTAACTCCATCATTAAATTTGCAGATGACACCACTGTCATTGGACTTACCTCAGGCGGAGATGAGTCCGCCTACAGGCAGGAGGTGCAGAAACTGTCGGAGTGGAGTTCAGTAAACAACCTGACACTGAACACCACAAAAACAAAAGAACTCATAATAGATTTCAGGAAACACAACACTAACCTCCGGCCACTTTTCATCAATGGAGAGTGTGTGGAGAGAGTACAGTCATTCAAATTCCTTGGCATACACATCACAGACAGCCTCTCATGGTCCATAAACACCACAGCAATCATCAGAAAAGCCCAGCAGCGCTTACACTTCCTGAGGATACTCAGGAAGAACAACTTGAGTGAGAGCCTGCTGGTGCCTTTCTACAGAGCCATTATCGAGAGCATCCTGACGTACTGCATTGCAGTGTGGTACATTGGATGCTCAGCAACAGACAAAAAGGCTCTCCAGAGAATCACAAAGGCTGCAGAATTAATCATTGGCTGTCCCCTCCCCTCCCTAACAGACATTGCTAACAGTCGCATCCTTTCCAGAGCCAAAAACATCATTAAGGACTATTCTCACCCCGGTCATCATCTGTTTGAACTGTTACCTTCTGGCAGACGTTATAGATCCATCAAATCCAGAACCACAAGATTTACAAACAGTTTCTTTCCAAATGCAGCAATCACCCTCAACAAACAATGATAATTTCTAGTACGTTACGCTACGCACTATGCACTTTGAACACTGTCACTTTTTACTTGCGCTTTAACCTGATGTGACTTGTTTTTTTGTTTTTTTTTTTTTTTTTTTTTTTTTGTGCATGTTTCGTTTTATTCTACAGTTGTTTTTATAATGTATTTATGGTGTGCACCATGCAGGAGCAGCGCTCCTAATTTCGTTGTATTGCTTAGTACTATGATAATAAAGGCGATATATATATATATATAAAGCGTGGAGTGAATGTATGCCTCCACCAGGGAATATAGTCCCAAAAGAAGACCTGTGCTTATGGAAAAATTTAAAGGACTGTGACTTCATAAGGCTGCATAACTATTAGCAGCAGAAACATTGATTTTTAAGGTGTATCACTTGAATATTTGATTATGAAAGATGAAGAGATTTTGCAAAATATCAGGAAATCTGAAATACGGTTTTATCCTTTGGGAAATGCTTGTCAGTAACATAACATGTATGAAAATTGAATATATTAGGCTCAAACATGAAAAATGGGTGGTATGGTCCTTTAAAGATACATTTTATTAAGATGTAAGGATGTCTTCCAGAAATAATGCATAATGTATTAATTTATGCCCATGTTTCCTTACTTTTAATTGACTCACATATGAAATGTGTGTTTTAACTACACACTGGAGGAAATCCACTTGTTGGTATATTTTTTTGGTGCGGTAAGTTTGCCTACTAAACCAGCAGTGTAACTAAAAATAACAAGATGGACTAATTATTACTTTTCTTTCTTCATTTGTTCGTTGTTAGATGGACAGTGTTGGACTGCCGGTGTGCATCGAAATGTGCATAAGGGCTCTGCAAATGGAATCCAGTGATGGAAACACCAAGGTCACTGTGTGCAAAACAATTTCCTGTCTGCTTCCTGCTGACCTGGAAGTGAAGCGAGCCTGCCAGCTGACAGAGTTCCTCCTGGAGCCCACGGTGGATTCCTACTATGCCGTGGAGGCCGTTTACAATGAACCAGATCAAAAGGTGGAGGAGGAGAACATGCCTGTTCCCAACTCGCTGCGCTGCGAGCTGCTGCTGGTTTTTAAGACTCAGTGGTCTTTTGACCCCGAATTCTGGGACTGGAAAACACTAAAGCGTCACTGTCTGGCACTTATGGGTGAAGAAGCTTCAATCGTGTCATCCATTGACTTGTTGAACGATGCTGAGGGTCCTGAGGAAGAGGAAGAGAGCTTTGGTCAGGAAGCCTTTAACTTTACTGATGTCACTAATGAAGAGAAAGAAATAACAGACAAGAGGCAGAAGAACAGAGAGCTGAAGAAGCTGAGAGAGAAGGGTTTTATATCCACCAGGTTTAGGAACTGGCAGGCTTACATGCAGTACTGCGTGCTGTGTGACAAAGAGTTTCTGGGCCACAGGATCGTCCGCCACGCACAGACTCACTTTAAAGATGGAGTCTACAGCTGCCCCATATGTGTTGAGACTTTTGCCACTAAAGAAACTTTAGTTCCCCACGTAGCATCACATGTTAAGCTGTCATGCAAGGAAAGGCTAAGTGCAATGAAAACAAACCAGAAACTGGCCAATCCTAGAACAGCTGCTCCTGTTATGGCAGCATTAAAGGCTAAGACAGAAAATGGACTGATTTATAAGGAGCATGGTGAATATGTGGGGCTGACTACATTTCAGAGCAGAGTCGCCGGATGTCACGTAGAGAGGAATGAAGAAAACACATGTCCTGTTGGAAACTGCAGAAAAACTTTCAAGTTCTTCAAAAATCTCATCGCACACGTTAAAGCTCACGGGGATAACGAAGAAGCTAAGCGTTTCCTTGACATGCAGAGCAAAAAGGTTGTTTGCCAATACTGCCGTCGCCAGTTTGTTAGCGTCAGCCATCTTAATGATCATTTACAGGTCCACTGTGGGGTGAAGCCTTACATTTGCATACAGTTGAACTGCAAGGCCAGTTTCCTCTCCAAAACTGAACTCCTTCTCCACAGGAAAGACCATGTCCTGTTTAAGGCTCGTTGCATGTTTCCAAAGTGTGGAAAGGTTTTTAATGAGGCCTACAAACTGTATGACCATGAGGCACAACATTATGCAACCTTTACCTGCAAATTCCAAGACTGTGGAAAACTATTCCATTCACAGTCTCAGCTGGATTTGCATCAGGAGGAGCATGCAAATCAAAAAGAGGAGGAGCCTGTTTCAGAACATCAGACCTCCCAAACTGAACCAGGCCTGTCACTGGCTGTGCAAATGTTATCTGATCCCAGCAATCTTAGGCAGGAGATTTCCCAAGACTCAGAGAAGTGTAAGAATGAAAGTGTTGTTTATCCAGCAGAGTCCATCCAGAGCCTGCTGCAGTCTTCACACACACACACTCAAAGCTTTGGACAGGAAGCAGTCCACAGTAGACCACAGGTAAAGCCTTTCTCGCCCAGTCAGACACACAGCTCAGATCATTCTGTGATCCAGTCTCATCCTCTTCCACACAGAGATACTTCAAATGCTCAGTCTTTTAATTGCTTGAAACCAGCTCAACAGAATCAACCGATACCTCCATTCAGTGCAAACACAGGTGAATTATCCCACACCTGTATCACAGACATCGTACAAAGCCAGACACAAATGTTTCCCAGCAATGTAAGTTACAACTCTGACTGCAGCCTTCCTCTGCCGCAGCAGCTACAGGCCATTTACAGGAGTAACCTGTTAACAGCAGCACCGCCTCAGGATGCCATAGAAACAATAATGTCACAACCACTTCCTCCTACAGCAACCCCTTTGCCACTTCCTGTTAACCCCGTCACTTCCTCCACTAGCACAGCTCCCCCTACAAGTGAGAGAGAGCGTTATCACTGTGCATTTGAAACATGCACAAGGCATTACAGCTGCTACAGAAGTGTTGCCAAGCACATGAAAACTGCTCATCCAGAATTTTATGAACAGTGGAAACTCGCTCGAACTAAAATCAAGATAACCCACACTGCAGCACAGAGCACATTACCTGTGGGAAATTCTATTTCAGTTGCTTTGCATGAAAACCAACAGTGCAGCAGAGTACCAGTTAATGGACTTATCCAACCACCCACTTACACAAATACCATCCCACCTCCTCTCCCCTCATCTGTTCAGAGTGCTTCATTACTCATGGAAAATGTCTTAAATCCCATCGTTCTTTCTCAGTTGGGAAGCGACACAAACTCATTACTGCCAGCACACTCCCAGGCTGCAGGTGGTATAAACTGGAATTCAGAATCTGGAAATGACAAAAGTCAAAACTGCAGCACATCCCAAGTCTATCCATCTAACACACAAATTTTTCCACAAGTGGAAACCAGTGGAGCTCCAGAACCTAGCATCCCTTCTTGTTCTGTGATTGGATCCAACATGAGCAGAGCAGGAAAGCACATGCAGTCACCGCTGATAGAAAGTAGTCGTCATTCTGTTTTGCGGTCTTTCGTAGATGTTGCAAGAAACGCAAAACAAATTGCACTTTTTACACCACAGATGCAAAGCTGTTCTGTGACGAGTTCCAGAGCACCAGAAAACGCCAAAGCAGTGCAGCTTTCAGTGCAGTCAGCCGATCCCTCTTCAAACGCCGCTTACCTAACAAGCTCTGACAATCAATCAAAAAATGATCCAGCCATTTCAGAAAACAGCCCAAACTGCAGCAGAAGAAGCAGAAGGGCAAAGTGGCCAGCTATTCTTCAAGATGGTAAATTTGTTTGTTGTAGGTGCTTCAGAAAATTTGATAGTCCTACATCGCTTGGAGGCCATTTGTCCAAGCGTTCAACCTGTAAATCGTTTGAAGAGACGGAACTAAACACAGACTTGCCAACATCATTTCTTGACCTCCTCAATTCAGAACAAACAGTTAGCACTCCACAGCCACAGCTGTCTTTTAACCCTGCCACACTTTATCAGGAAAAGCTTTGTCAAACAGACTCAAGTGGCTCAACAGGCCCAAAAAACTATACCACTCCTAATTATCCACAAGCTAATATGCCAGCATGTGGGAACCTTCAGTCAAACGATATTCTCAAACAAATCATGGCTGAGTCAAACATGTCCGATCTCTTTGTGCAGCCACCTTTTCCGCAGCCGTTATTCCAAAGCCGATGTGTGCCGTTTGGAGCAGCTGAACATTTGCCAGGGAGCTCTGTCATACAGCACACGGAAAACGTCCAAGTGAAGAGAGAGGACCGCTCGTGCAGTAAAGGCCTTTATCCTCAGCCAAGGGTTGACGCGTTTGCTGCCCCTGAATTCCCTGGCACACTTCTTTCTCAGATACTCAGAGAAAATTCGTGTGCTGCTCTGACTAGAAGTGTTCCCACAAACCATGTGACAGCTAGGGAAGTCCTCAGTGACGGATATCGCTCTGAGACAACCAGTCAGACGCCAGATACACATCCACACCCAGTGAAGCAAATTCGTTTACCCGATGCTCAGCTCAGTCCAGCCTCCACAAACAGCAAACGCGGTGAGACACAAGACATTAAAAAGATACTGAGAGAGCAGATATTAGCTGGTGACTTTCAGCGCAGAAACAACTCATGTCTCACAGGCAACACTGATCCTAATGCCAGCATAAAGGGTCCCATGTCTTTAGGTCCACTGTCCAGTCTGCCCAAAGTTCCTGGACTCCATCAAATATCTCAAGGTGCAAAGTCTGTGATCATGTCTGCATCCTCTGATGAAATGGAAGGACTGCTGAGATCCAAAAGTTTTACTTGTTTCAGAGAGGCCTCTGTCCCACAGCATGAGGTACGGAGCCCAGCCAGCATAGAGGCCACGGATGTAGATTCTGGGCCTGCTCTGTCATTTGCAAGCCAGCAACCGTGGATGATGGAAATTCAGAGTGCGTTTGAAAGGCTTGACTTAGTCAGAGAAAAATCAGATCAAACGTCACCCTTTGGTAGAAACAACAGCAATAATTTGCAGAGTGAAACTGTATCACCCAAAGTCAGCTCACAGAATTCAGCTTTGTCAGCACTTTTTAAGCCATTTACTTGCGAGAGCCAAAACTGCACGTTCAGTTCCATGTCAGGTGACTCACTTTGGAGGCACCTCTCCAAAACTCACAACTACACAAACGAGATGGTGAATGTGGTTAAAAAGAGATACCAGCAGTACGCACCTTTCCGCTGTCAGAAATGTAATAAAACGTTCACACGTAACTCAAACCTCCGCACTCATTACCTGTCAGCTCACAAATTGTCACTTGAAGAAATTGCTGATTTAGACATAAAGCGCAAGTTAGCCACATCTGCCATTATTCAAAACCAATCAGGAAATAGTATAAACCCTGTGTCAGCTCCTCATTCATCAAATGAAAACAGAGTAACAGTAAAACGTGAGTACCCACTGCCAGCGTTTTTACAGTACAGTAGCACGGGTGTAACTAAACAGAAAGTGCAAGATAACTACTGTTCCACAGTTAGGCCTCCTTCACAGACAGCTCCCAGACACAGCCAAGCATCAGCAGCAAAGGCGCAGAGCTCCACATTAGCATTGCAGTCTCAGCAAGCAGATGGTACTGCTGCAGAACGGTGGTCAGATGGACCACAAACACCCCCGTCCAAAGTGGCCACTCAACATGTTGGGCTTCAACAGTTTGGAGCCCATTTGTCTAAAGCGGCAACTGTTGTCAGTCAGGATTCTCCTGCTGTGCCTCCATCTGCAGAAAAACCCTCTGCTATGAGACAGACAGTGAAGCTGAACTCAGACATTACAAAGAAGACAAAAGACAGGAAGCCTGACACGGACAATGCCTTCAGTCCATACAGACCGTACCGCTGCGTGCACCAGGGCTGTGTTGCAGCTTTCACAATTCAGCGGAATTTGATCCTCCACTACAGGGCTGTTCACCAGTCTGCTTTGTCGGCACTGGTCCAGAGCGAGGGGCCGGATGAGTATAAGGACCATGATGAGGAGGACACAGAGGTTGATGCTCCTCAAGCTTCAGAATTCAGGTGCCAAGAGAAGGACTGCTCTGGTGTTTTTCAGGAAGTTCTGAGCCTTTTGCAACATTATCTCCAGCTACATGAGTTCAGCCTGGAGAGGGCTGGTGCTCTCCTGTCCAGCATCAACCTTGGCAAGTTTGCTTGTGGTCATCAGGGATGTACAGCTTCCTTCACCACCTTCTGGAAATATGTGGGACATGTCAAAGAACAGCACCAAGATATAAAACTGTCCAAAGTCGAACCATTAAATGGTACGTTTAAGTGTAATATTGAAGGCTGTGACCGTGCATATGCCACAAAGTCAAACCTTCTCAGGCATGTTGTGAAAAAGCACCGGGATGTGCACCAGCCTAAACGAATTAAGAGACAGATGATGGAAGATGGTGTGAAACAGAACTCAAAGAACTGCCATTACCAAATTATCAAGACTAGCAATGGGAAGGAAAATATCGAGAGCAATAAAAAGATTCCACAAAGGGGAAGTGAGATGAAGAGAATTAGCAAAAGAAAAAGGAATCATTGGATTACATATGGGAAACCCTCGCTGAAGTCTCAAGAGGAGGCAGCAGCAATGTGCACTAAGGCTTTTCCCTTACAGTACCCGTGTATGATTGAAGGCTGTGAGTCTGTCATGAACTCAGAGCGGAACATAACCAAGCATTATGTGGGACATGGCCTCACTGAAAAGTACCTCGAAGAGCAAAGAAGTCACTTCATATTCTGCAAAAAGTTCCCCAGTAAAAAGTACTGTTCCATCCGGAGCGATGATTCCAAATCAGACAACACTTCAGACCTGTCAGAGAACGAGATTAAAGCAGGCCTGGAAGGAAGCAAGTACAGATACTCAAAGCCTGACTTACGGAAGAAGACGGCTGCAGTGTTTGATGAAAGTTCAGAACCAGGCTCTGACAGCTCCATGGTGGTCAAACGCAAACGAGGGCGACCTCGGAAACTGGAAGAAAAAATAGTGAAACGCAAGAAAATCCCGCGGTCTACAAAGAATCACGTAGTTTACAGCAGAGATGATGAGTCGGACTCCTCCTGTCCAGCTTTTTTGCAGGAAGAAAAAAGTGAGCGGAGCGTGCCGTTGGCCTCTTTTAAACCGATGGGGTTTGAAATGTCTTTCTTGAAGTTCTTGGAACAGTCAAAAAATTCTGAATATCCCATGAAGAAGTTTGAGATGCCGGAAACTGTGAGGAAAACAGCATCCAGTTCATGCACCTGTGTCCAATTCAGCAACCGTCAAAACGTGAAATCACTTTGTAAGGTTAAAATAGTCGTAGACGAGGCCTTTTCAGGAGTCGCTGAGCTAACGCTGAAGCAGCTGCAGGACCTGAGGCCCACTGTGGTCCTGGAGAAAAACGACTTCAACAATCTCAGGAGTAGAATGACTTAAATCTGCTGCAGACTGATGCTCTACTTACAAAATGTTTTTTTTTTTTTTTTTANTTTTTTTTTTTTTTTTTAACATAGCTATTAGAGAATTTGAAATATGCTGTTAAAAAGTCTTTTATAAGAAAAGTGTATAGCATGATTACACTGAAATTGTGTTGAAAGGTAAATAGCAGCTGATGGTCTTCATGATCTATGGGATGAGTAACAAATGGACACTACGGACTGTAATGTGTAGTTATATGAGGATGATGATTCTGCATGTGTACATACTGTTTGAGCAGTCTTATTGTTATTAAAAAAAAAAACTTTTTCATGAGCTATTTGCTGCGTTTTTTTTTTTTTTTAAGGAATTTCCACTGTGCCATGTCCTTTTGATTAGTACACGGGTTAGTTGTTACACTGACACATTCTGAAGTGAGTTTTTAAATTAGCTAGGAACGTCATAAATGAGCTTCAAATGGTTTGGCCTTTCATTAACTGCACATAAAATGTAAAAACATTTTAACTGATGGCTTAAATCCTTTAAACTGAAAATATGTTTGCTGTTTGTGACTAAATGTTATACAGTTAAAGGACTATACCATCCATTTTGCATGTTTGAGCCTAATATATTCAATTTTCATACATGTAACGTTACTGACAATCATTTCCCAAAGCATACTACTGGAACGGTGAATTAAAAATGTTTTTCCTACCTTCCAGACCTCCATTGGTTTCAGTTCATTCTGCTATTAAAATCAACTTGTTGATACTTGAAACGTTCTTGGGATAGGTAATCCATCATCACCAA
This sequence comes from Lucifuga dentata, assembly GCA_014773175.1. NCBI lineage: Eukaryota > Metazoa > Chordata > Actinopteri > Ophidiiformes > Bythitidae > Lucifuga > Lucifuga dentata. The sequence continues at coordinate 26,412 of VXCM01004577.1, read as the reverse complement.
CAAGACACGTATTCAGGGTTTTTTTAGAAGTTACGTAATTTAGTGTTTAAGCAATAAAAAGTGTGGAGTGAATGTATGCCTCCACCAGGGAATATAGTCCCAAAAGAACACCTGCGTTTATGGAAAAATTTAAAGGACCGTGACTTCATAAGGCTGCATAACTATTAGCAGGAGAAACATGGATTTTTAAGATGGGTGTATGGCTTGAATATTTGATTTTGAAAGACTAAGAGATTTTACAAAATATCAGGAAATCTGAAATATGGTTTTATCCTTTGGGAAATGATTGTCAGTAATGTAACATATGAAAATTGAATATATTAGGCTGAAACTTGCAAAATGATGGTATGGTCCTTTAATCTGAGGGGTCTTACATATAAAAAATAAGTCACATTAAAGAACAAACATCAGCAGTAAAACAGAGGATCATGATGAAGCTTTTGACACATATTCTCTTCCAAGATATTTACATAAAATGATTTTTTTTTTTCCATAATTACATTTGACATTTACATGTTCATTTCCTGAAACATAATTATGTCATACATGACACTTGCATTTCCAGTATGACCAGTAGTACCAACATTCAGCATTTCCCATCTCTGCAGTTACAGCCTCATGCTGACATGATGATTCAGGGTGAAGAAGGTGCTTGAACACGCGTTCATGTATCTGATCTGAGATAAACCACTGATCACTTGTTACAGATGATTTAATCTGAGAAACATAACAGTCTGGATGATCTTACGAAAACATGCAAGAAGCTTAGATGTCAAAGACTGAAGACTTTTTGACATACTAGTCCAAATATAATGAAACATCTAAAACTTTAAAGTTCAAAATTCAGGTTGAAGTTGTTTATACAACTGCATTTTCATCAGTTACTGCCTTTGTTGTGCACATCATAAAGATTCATATTCAGACGTCTACAAATAGGAAATTACTGTTGAATTTATTTCGGAGGTAAAGCGATGATTTCTGCAACTTGTCATAAATGGAAAAGGTTTGGAACATTTGCATCGGAACTGTAGATTTTTTCAAGTCAAGTCAATTTATTTATACGCACATTTAAAAACAATGTTGACCAAAGTACTGTACTATAAAACACAAATACAAATAAAACCAGTAGAGAAAATACCAAAGATAAAACAACATGCTAAGACATAATAGAGCAGAAGTCAAATTTCAGACTGGTTTTAAAGGACCATACCATCCATTTTGCATGTTTGAGTCTAATATATTCCATTTTCATACATGTTACGTTACTGACAATCATTTCCCAAAGGATAAAACCGTATTTCAGCTTTCCTGATATTTTGCAAAATCTCTTAATCTTTCAAAATCAAATATTCAAGTGATACACCCACCTTAAAAATCCATGTTTCTCCTGCTAATAGTTACACAGCCTTATGAAGTCACGGTCCTTTAAATTTTTCCATAAACGCAGGTCTTCTTTTGGGACTATATTCCCCGGTGGAGGCATACATTCACTCCACGCTTTTTATTGAGCTTAAACACTAAAATTACATAACTTTAAAAAAAACCTGAATACACGTCTTGTTGGTGATGATGGATTACCTATCCCAAGAACGTTTCAAGTATCAACAAGTTGATTTTAATAGCAGAATGAACTGAAACCAATGGAGGTCTGGAAGGTAGGAAAAACATTTTTAATTCACCGTTCCAGTAGTATGCTTTGAGAAATGATTGTCAATAATGTTATGTGTATGAAAATTGAATATATTAGGCTTAAACATGCTAAATGGTGGTATGGTCCTTTAAAAGGCCAAGGAGAATAAGATTTAAGCTGTGATTTAAAAGTCAGTAATGTGGGTGTAGTCTTATTGTGGAGGGTAAACTTTTCCAAAGTTTTGGAGGCTGCTACCGCAAAGACACAGTGTCCTTTAAGCTGCAGTCTGGACCTGAGAACGACCTGAAGCATCTAGTCAGCTGACCTGAGTGACTAGAGGGCGTGTGGGGATGTAGAAGTCTGAGTAAACCCACTCAGTGACTTTAAAAACAAGCAGTAAAATCTTAAAATCAATGCTAGTGAGCTGCAGCCTGCAGAGAGGCGGGTACGGGAGATGTGATCTGGTTTACTGAACCTGTCAGGAGCCAAGCAGCGGCACTTATTCTCTGTTCTGTCAGAGCTTTCCTGGCCTTGATGCCCTGATTTAATTATTTTATCTTCACAAAATATATTGCTGAGACAGTCTGGATAATTCAGGAATTCTTCCTTCCTGTTCCCTCCCTCTGACCAGACTGATGGAGAGAGCGCCAAACTTCAACATTTTCACTAATAAATCATTTCATTTAATTTCAAATCATTTCATAAATTGTGGCCTATCAGTGCTGATTTTATAACATTTTAACATGTAACATAAATTTTGTCAAGATTTTCCATTCTGTAACTCTGCAGTGTTACGCTGGAAAAAGCTCAGTATTTTTCAGTCGCTTCACTTTGCTTCAGCAGGAGATTGTAAGAGTAGCAGGAGAACAGATGATGAAAGTGAAATGTAATTCAAGTCCAAAGTGCTTGATGGATCAAATGTATGCTAAATGGAAGACTGGCTCCTATTGGTGTAGAAAATGTTTTGAGAAATGTTTGTATTTTCTGCTGCTTTTTAAGAAAATCTTGAAAACAGCTAAATTGATGAATGGAGTTTGACTTCCAGGTTTCACTACAGAAGTCATCTGAAAGTTTTATCATGACTAAACTTCATCCAAAAACTCCTCCAAAAACCCTGAACTTCCTCTTTGAAAACACGTTAGCTCAGGAATGCCGCCTGTCAAACCGACTTTAACGACTCCTTCAGTCTGATGGTGTCAGAGCTCCTAACGCTCGTTTGGTGAGTTTGCCAATTACTGCCAAAATCCACAATGTTTTACATTTTTGTCCCTGTCCATCTGTTCACTTTTATACTCTAAATCCTGCAGGGAGTGTTCCCATGTTGAGAACCACTCTTTAAGTCAAATGGAATGATGTGTTTCCGAAGTTTTGAGTGTTTTTGTGTGGTTGTTCAGGTGTTTAGCCCTCCTTGATAGAAATTGATTATTAGTTTTAAATAAAACGTGATAGGTTAATCAAAGAGGGCCGGTGAAGGTCACACACTGTCTGATGCAAGATCAAACTACATATATATTCAAAACCGTTTATGCTGATCATGACATATACCACAACTATATACACAGACTGAAAAAAAAGTTTTGAACTTAAAAATTATTTATTTAAAGGACCTTACCACTCATTTTGCATGTTTGAGCCTAATATATTCAATTTTCATACATGTTACGTTACTGACAATCATTTCCCAAAGGATAAAACCGTATTTCAGCTTTCCTGATATTTTGCTAAACCTCTTAATCTTTCAAAATCAAATATTCAAGCGATACACCCACCATGTTTCTCCTGCTAGTAGTTACGTAGCCTTATGAAGTCACAGTCCTTTAAATTCTTCCATAAACGCAGGTCTTCTTTTGGCAATATATTCCCCGGTGGAGGCATACCTTGACTCCACGCTTTTTATTGTGCTTAAACACTAAAATTATGTAACTTCTAAAAAAAACCTGAATACACGTCTTGTTGGTGATGATGGATTACCTATCCCAAGAACGTTTACAGTATCAACAAGTTGATTTTAATAGCAGAATGAACTGAAACCAATGGAGGTCTGGAAGGTAGGAAAAACATTTTTAATTCACCGTTCCAGTTGTGTGCTTTGGGAAATGATTATCAGTAACATTACGTATATGAAAACTGAATATATTAGGCTCAAAACATGCAAAATCGGTGGTATGGTGTTTTAAGCTTAAAATTATTTATTTAATATCAGCTGTTGAAGAGGGCAATGTGAGCCTGAGTGATTGTTTGATTATTAAGGCATGTAAAGCTCGTTACTGGATGTCTGCCGGTGATTGTAAAGTGATATTAAAGCTAAAAAATGTATTTTTCACAAACGCATGGCTTTGTTTTATCCATGATGAAGCATCCAGAACAACATTTTCCTTTGTGTTGGTTTTGTTCATTGTTTCTTTGTCGTTCGTAGAAGCAGCTGAGATCAGAACAGCTGTGACTGAAACACAGCAGGTTTTGGCGTCCGTCCCGTCAGGACTGTGCCGGCTGGTTTTGCAGCGTCGTGTTTGCTGTGGGCTGATCTGCAGCCGACTCACTGACAATGAGAACAGGCTGTGTGTGACAGGAGTCTTTCTGCATTGGAACAAAGCTCCTGGTGAAATACCTCCAGCACTGCTTCCACACTATGTACAGCAGCTCCACCACATTTAGCACGATACACAGGACCGAGGTGCAGCCCATGATGAAGAGGAAGATCTTCTTCTCAGTGGCTTTGGCGATGTAGCAGTCCACCGTGTTGGGACACGGGCTCAGGCTGCAGCGGAGCAGGATGGGTACTTGGAAGCCACTGTAGAGGAAGTAGAAAGCGAACAGGGAGCCTATTTCACAAGCTGTCTTGAAAACCAGGCTGGTGATGTAAGTGGCGAGCAGGCCTCCGTCGATCCGGCCTTTGTCCTTGTAGAGCTTGCGCCCGTGTTTGGCCTCCCTGCGCTCCCTGTAGGCCACGTGGAGTGCCACCAGCAGGGACGGCGTGGACACCATGATGAGCTGCAGAGCCCAGAGCCGCACCTGAGAAATGGGGAAGAAGTGGTCGAAGCAGGTGTTTTCACAGCCGGGCTGCTGGGTGTTACACACAAAATCCTTCTGCTCGTCCTTCCACACCTGCTCAGCTGCCGCCACGTACACCAGGATACGAAACAGGAAGAGGACAGAGAGCCAGAGGCGTCCAACGGCAGTGGAATACTTGTTCACTCCACTCAGGACGTTCTCCAAAAAGCCCCAGTTCATTTTCCTGGAAGTGAACAATGTAGCAGGTTTATCACAAAGTCACAAACATCTGAGCACATGATCGGGTTTGATCAGGTTTGATCAAGTTTGTTTGATAAGGTTTGATCAGGTTTGATCAGGTATGATCGGGTTTGATCAGGTTTGATCGGGTTTGATCAGGTCAATATCCTTCTTGTGATTTTCATTGTTCTGTAACATTCTAGTGATTAACCAAACATTTAGTTAAATCTGTACATCACATTTCTGCTGATCTGACTCCACTCAGACACAAAGACATCGTTTGATGGCAGCAATTTACAAAGTATTATTATATTTAACAATAATATTTTGGGGTTAGCAGACCAGTTCTGCTTCGGGCCCAAAAAATGCTTGAGTCATTATAATAATCATCGATAAAAACTTCATAAGACTTTGATGCTTTGCAGTTAACATCTATTTACACTGAAATATTTATGGTTAATATTGTGGCGAATATTAATATGGTTAATGTTGTTAATATTATTATGGTTAATATTGTTAATATTATCATGGTTAATATTGTTATTATCATGGTTAATATTGTTGTTAATATTATTTAATATTATGGTTAAAATTGTTGTTAATATTATTATTGTTAATATTATGTTAATAATGTTAATATTATGGTTAATGTTGTTGTTATTATTATGGTTAATATGGTTAATATTGTTGTTTAATATTATTGTGGTTAATATTATGGTTAACATTGTTGTTAATATTATTATGGTTAATATTGTGGTTAATATCATGGTTAATATTGTTAATATTGTTATGTTTAATATTGTTTAATATTATTATGGTTAATATTGTTAATATTATGGTTAATGTTGTGGTTAATATTATGGTTAATATTGTGGTTAATATCATGGTTAATATTGTTAATATTGTGGTTAATATTATTATGATTAATATTGTTGTTAATATCATGGTTAATATTGTTATTTAATATTATTATGGTTAATATTTTTGTTAATATTTTTATGGTTAATATTGTTGTTAATCTTATGATTAATATTGTTGTTAATATTATGGTTAATATTGTTAATATTATGGTTAATATTGTTAATATTATTATGGTTATTATTGTTGTTAAATTAATCTTTAATAACTTTCTTAATTTCCTCAGAAAGTAGAGGAGAATTCTGCTGTACTCTGCTCGTAGCTGGTCTTACCATGTTCTGGTGATGATCTGAGAACCAGCTTCAGCTTCCTGCTGTTCTACAGCAACAAACGGCTTTCCTAAAAGCAGTGGCCATAAAGAGAACCTACCACACGCTGGATCTGCTGGATCACACTCTGCTGGATCTGCTGGATCACACCCTACTGGATCACACTCTGCTGGATCAGACTCTGCTGGATCTGCTGGATCACACTGTGCTGGATCAGACTCTGCTGGATCTGGATCAGGCTCTGCTGGATCTGGAGGTTAGGGTCGTTCCGGGGCTTTCCTGCATGTTGCTGCTGCCTCACACCTGCACCGGACAGGAAGGGCCACGCCTCATGTAACCAGACACCTGATGCACACGCTGTGTCTCTGCGTGTGCAGAGACACAGGAACACGCTTCCTGTTTGCTGCCGACACAAACTTTACATGTAATTTACCATAAATCATGTGTGATCTGTCTACAGCTGAAAACACGTTTGACGTGACGCTCGTCTATTTAGCAGCAGCATCACCGTGGCGACCTGAATGTTTGATGATCCAGTGTGCACTGACACCAGGTGTAACCTTCACCACAGATCACATGATGCTCACAATAAATAATAGATCCATCCACAGGCCTCTCACGTTTCCATGGAAACGTGTTCAGTTTTTATTGATGCTGAGTTTACTGTATGTCATATAATGTCACTATGTTCTGTGTGTGTTTATGTGTATGTGAGTGTATGTGTGTATGTTTGTGTGTGCGTGCGTGTGTGTTTGTGTGTATATGTATGTTTGTTGTGTGTGTGTGTGTGTGTGTGTGTGTGTGTGTGTGTGTAATGGAAGGTAATGGACAGATTTCCTTGACATTTTGTGGGTGGAGTTAATTAGATCAGGATCTGGATACATGCACCAATCAAAATTCAGGCATGTTGTATTCCTGTGATACATGATCAACAGGTGCACTTTAGGCCAGATCCTGATATTGATCCAGATCCTGATATTGATCCAGATCCAGATATTGATCAGGTTTATTCTGCCTCCAAAACATTTCCTCCTCTGCTCTCCTCCATCCTCCTTTCCTCTCCTCCATCCTCCTTTCCTCCCCTCAGTCCTCCTTTCCTCCCCTCCATCCTCCTTTCCTCTGTGACCCAGTAACTGACCCAGTAACTCCGCTGTCTCAAACCTGGAGGAAACGATGGGAGGAGGTTTTTCTCATTTCAGGAAGTCTTTTTAACACTTCAGCGTGACATCACCGTAGTTGGCCACGCCCATAACCCCGCCCATCAATGCTGAAACAAACTCAGCTGAACTCCTGCCTGTCAGACTTAGATTTCTGCAGGAACAAACACAAACACATCTGCTAATTTATTAAACCCAAATATTTTCTGCCCTCATCTCTCTTTTCCCCTCCATTCCTACCTGGAAGTGAGGTGGAGGAGGGGAGGAAAGGAGAGGAGGACACGAGAGACATCATCATCATCATCATATGAGACGTTGATGGATGATGAAGTGTCCAATCACAGCTTTTACTGTTTCTGTAACACTGATCACATCTCACACACACACATATGTGTGATATTGATTTTATATTAATATGATCAGATTTTCATTGGACTTTGCTTCTGCATAAACCTGCATCGTTCCTGAAAAGAAACCTTTACAGTTTAACGTTTAACATGAATGCTGCTTTATTTGAAGCGATGGTTCTAAGTATCATCATCTAGTTTAAAGTACGTTATTTTCTTTAATAATAAGATTATTTTATATATTAATGATTTTATTTTATGTTAAGTATGAATAATAAACTACTGTCACAAATGTGTGTGTTGGTCCTTAAAGCAGAATTACTTTGTGTAATAGTTTGTTCCAAATCAGTCGCCCTTTAACCTCCATATTCATACATGCAGGAAGATTCAGGAAGTGTTTTTATGGTTCAGTCAGTCATAAATCTTTAATCTGATTATAAACCATCTTTACTTTTTATTAGATGTGTTTTAATGAAGGTTTGCAGTTAGAAACGATCTCAGACTGACTTTAAGAAATCCTGTTTGTTCCTGCAGAAATCTGCATCTGACAGGCAGGAGTTCACCTGAGCTCACCTGAGGTTCTTTGCTGATCAGCGTTGATGGGTGGGGTTAGGGGCGTGGTCACTGTGATGTCACGCTGAAGTGTTAAAAAGACTTCCTGAAAGGAGAAAAAGTTCCTCCCATCGTTTCCTCCAGGTTTGAGGATGGGTTACCGGGTCACAGATGAAAGGAGGAGGAGGAGACATTTCAGAGCCTTTTGGTGCGTTCCAAGTTCTGATCGCTCCTCGATCCTCACGTGAGCCGGAAACCAATCAGGTCCGCCATCTTTAAGGACGTCCCAAAGCACTTATTTCTGTCCTGAGGATGGAGAAGCTTCATCTGGGAGACATGAGTGAGGAAACGCGAGAGGCTCCTACAGGAAGTCTGTTACCTGACAGACACGCCCCNGACATGAGTGAGGAAACGCGAGAGGCTCCTACAGGAAGTCTGTTACCTGACAGACACGCCCCTTTACCGGAAGTCTGTTTCTGATTGGACAGATCTGCTACAGCTGATCTGATACAACGGCACACATCTTAATATGACGGCACAGTTTCATCAAACATGCGAACAGAAAAATAACAGCAACATCTCAGGTGTAAGATGACTCTGATTATTGATAAGATGTAGAAAACTCAGTCAGATCAACTGGATTAAGTTTTTAATTCTGAAAGATTTCACCTTCCATTCAGATGGCTTCATCAGTCAGAACTGATGTTAAACCTCTAGTAACTACAGTGGTGTCCAAGCACAACTAACCTTCAATTCAAATCAAAGAGATATTATTCAAATCCCTTTGAATAATGTGTGATGTGAATTGCATCAGTCATATTTATTAAATTTTTGATTATTGATGTTTAGTTTTGTCTGATCATCTGATTAAAACAACTGGATGTGTGTTTAATGCAGCTCTGAATGATAAAGAAACATAAATCAGTAAAACGCTCTTGTATCGCCAGATTGTTCTGGACGTTTGTCAAACTGTCCACGTTAATTGTTACAGTAATAATCAGGAGAATATTTCATTATTTCATGATTTGTAGAAACTAAAACACAGCAGCTCCAAGCGGATCAGCTGTGTGACGTCACGCCGCTTCAAGTGACATTGAGGAGCGAGGACGTTTCATTTCTCTTAAATCCTAGCTCCTCTGTCCTCGCTTCTTTTCCTCACGTCTTCAGTGGGCGGGGCTAAGACGCGAGGAAAAGACGCAAGTGAGGGAGACGTGGAAACGAAATAAGAACTTAGAGCAGGCTTTGAGAGCCGCTGCGGCTCCTGGCCGCTAGAGGCGCTGTGGCGGTGTGAAGGGATCGTTGTTTCCTCTTTGGTGCTGTTCTCACTTTCCATCATGGCTGCCGTCAGGCGGAGTACCTAGTCCAGCTTCAGAGCAGAGGACATGTCCGAGCAGGACAAAGGCTACCGGAGGCCCGGGCTGAGAGCCGCGCAGACCACCTCGGTGTTCCGGGCTGTCAACCCGGAGCTCTTCATCAGACCGGTAAGACCGGAACCCAATCGATCCGTTAGCGTCGTGCGCTAAAACAAAACGCAGCCATTTATATACATTTAATTATTCATACACAGTTATGAAGCATATTATTGCCTGCTGAAAGAAAACAAACTTTACATTGTTTTATGTTATTGTAATGTTTAATTTGCTTTCATCAAGGTTTTCAACCGGAAGTGTCGCGGAGATATGTTTTGATACCTCACGTGACTCCTACAGTCGAAGCGTCGTTACGTCAAACGTCAGAGAGTGGACTTTGAAAAGGGGCGGGGCTTGAGTTACAGAAAAACCGCCAATTAAAAAAGTACTGTTGTAACTATTATAATTACTATCCCAGTATGTTCCTCCTCCTACATATTTACAGCTGAAACCACTTCTCCACCTGCAGGGACTTTTCTTCTGATAAACCATAAAACAGAATAATGGTGTGTTTTTGTAGCATATCTGCTGTAAAGAATGCATTCTGTAGCTAACGGTTGACTTAACCTGGAGCGTTAGCCCTCAGTTTAGCATGCTTTATTTGACGGTCCCGTATCTGTCGTCAGTTTATGTCAGAGGTTTTCAAAGGCACATGAACAACGTGAGGCAGCATGGTGGCTTAGTGTTTAACACTGTTGTCTAAGAAGGTACTGGGTTAGATTCCTACTGGGTCCTTTCTGTGTGGACTTGACACGTTTTCCCGTGTCTGCGCGGGTTTTCTCCAAAAACATGCAGGTCAGGTGACGTGGAAACTCTAAACTGACCGTAGGTGTGAATGAGATTGTCTCTGTGATTGGCTGGTGACCTGTCCAGGTGAACCCTGCCTCTCACCCAATGATGCTGGGATAGGCTCCAGCCCTGAACAGGAGAAGCAGGTTTGGATGATGGATGGAAGTTTGTCTCTGGTGAGGACAGACAGGGACATTGCAGAGGAGACTCGTGATGTTTATGAGTTTATGATTCTTAAGCTGATGTGTTACAGCAGTTGAATTTTCACGTGAAAGGAAATGCATTTTATAACACATCCACTGTTTTCACTTCATTCATAGATATGCATGTTGGCATCATCTTTAGTAATGCTACACATAGTATAAGACAATTACACACACACCACACAGAGACACACACACAGAGAGACACAGAGTTTTTTTGTTTTCATTTGTTTTCCTTTTATTATCATTACCATGATTAGTAGGTGAGACGCTTGCCTCCATTAAAGACCATACCAACATTTAGCATATTTGAGTCTAATATATTCAACTTTCATACGTTATGTTACTGACAATCATTTCCCAAAGGATAAAACCGTATTTCAGCTTTCCTGATATTTTGCTAAATCTCTTAATCTTTCAAAATCAAATATTCAAGTGATACACCCACCTTAAAAATCCATGTTTCTCCTGCTAATAGTTACACAGCCTTATGAAGTCACGGTCCTTTAAATTTGTCCATAAACACAGGTCTTCTTTTGGGACTATTGCTGCATTCGACAGACCTCAGAACTCAGATTTTCCCAACTCCTTACTTGGAAAAATGCGTTGGAACGGCACTTGAAGTCGGAGATCCGGCTGGGAAACTCTGACCAAAACTATCTAACCTGACTTCATGTATGACGTCACTCAACATGGCGGCGCCGTGGAAGTGAGCTTTGTGAATGGAAATGATCAGCTAACNTATGACGTCACTCAACATGGCGGCGCCGTGGAAGTGAGCTTTGTGAATGGAAATGATCAGCTAACAGGCGAATAAAATATTTTTTCTTTTGTGAAATTGAAAGAAAAAGATAATATATTGCTAAGTTAACTATATATTTTATATAATAATAACTGTTTGCATTGATACATAAGTGTAAATAATTTCATAATATTACTTCTCTGCTCAAAGTTTAATACTGTGATTAATCTCACTGTAAAACAACACAACCAGACAGTCCTGTAGTCTAACTTTACTTTAGTTAGCATTTGTTACGATGTTTAATTAATTTTACAGTATTTATTGATGTTCAGCTATGCTTTTTTGATTACATTTGGCTGGAACAGTTTGAGTTTGGAAGTTGGAGTTTCCAACTGGGGAAAATTCGACTTCTGAGGTCTGTTGAACGCAGCATATATTCCCTGGTGGAGGCATACATTCACTCCATGCATTTTATTGAGCTTAAACACTAAAGTTACATAACTTCCAAAAAACCTGAATACACGTCTTGTTGGTGATGATGGATTACCTATCCCAAGAACGTTTACAGTATCAACAAGTTGATTTTAATAGCAGAAAGAACTGAAACCAATGGAGGTCTGGAAGGTAGGAAAAACATTTTGAATTCACCGTTCCAGTAGTATGCTTTGGGAAATGATTGTCAGTAATGTTACATGTATGAAAATTGAAGATATTAGGCTCAAACATGCAAAATGGCCGGTATGATCCTTTAAGGAGCAACAGGATTAAACTGTTGACTGAAATATGAGCCCACGGTTTTTGTCGTGACTTTTGTATTTCCAATCGTCTGCTTGTCTGTTCTTTTTTATGCTGAAAACTGCTGCTTGAATTTTGTACCAGTCTACAGTTTTCAATAAAAAAAGATGTAGAAAACAAAGTAATATCCATCAGATGCTTCGACTTTGTGTGAGGGGAGGCCCACAATTTGAAAACCTGTGTTTTATATGATGTGCGTGTTTCTACCGCCCAAAGTAAATTTCATTCAGGATGCAGTGAATGTGTAGAAGTGAGTTGTTGTGTAAACTGACGTCATGGTTTGAGGAAATGGCACCTTCATCATAACCAGGGCCGGCCCATGGCATAGGTGAACCAGGCAGTTGCCTGGTTGGCAAGAGTGAAACGCTGCAGAGATGTAACTAAATCTATGTGCTAACTTTATGAGCTATATTACCTGATAGAAGTGGGAACAGTATATATAGAGCTCAATGTGCTTAGACAACTCACTAAAGGTGTGTTATAAAACACACCTTTATTCAGCACAGAACTAATATAACATGGAATTTATGCATATTATGGTTTGACATTCCGTTTTAGTTAAGATGAGGCTCATAGAGATGTTTATGGAGTGGGTTGGGGGAATTGTGGGATGTAAGATTAATACTGTAGAGTGGGAAGTAAAGGGTAGCCACGCCCCTTTTGTACATTATTAGAAATTACTACAGTAGTTTGAAATGTGCCTAATTTGCATTTTAATTTTGGCTGTTGAGAGTGAAATAAGATTAAAAATGACAAATATTTAGTAATCCACAGATATTCATGTTTTTATTGTTATTATTTATTTTAATTTAGCTTGACAGCATTCACATTGAAAATACCGTCTCTCGTGCCCTTGGATGGGGGGCCCCCAGCAAATAACTTGCCTAGGGCCCCAGAAAGGCTAGGGNTCTCTCGTGCCCTTGGATGGGGGGCCCCCAGCAAATAACTTGCCTAGGGCCCCAGAAAGGCTAGGGCTGGCCCTGATCGTAACATCAGTCTTTGCTGTTTTGCAGAACAAGCCGGTGATGGCGTTTGGTCTGGTGACCATCACCTTGTGTGTGGGCTACCTGGGCTACCTGCACGCCACGAAAGAGAACGACCAGCAGCTTTACGAAGCTGTCGACAGCGAGGGAGAACGGTACATGAGGAGGAAAACATCCAAGTGGGACTGACAGCAGATGAAACGTTCTGAAACTTTGACATTCTGATGGTAAAACGTGGCAGAAAGCGTCTGAGGCACACTACCGCAGACTGCCTGAGGGGGGCAGCAGAGAGACACATCAATAAAAAAAACTTACTGATGAATGAAACACTGAGTTTGTGAATTCAGCAATTAGTTATCAGATATGTAGTCTAAATAAAAACCATAAAGTGATATTCATATGACGCCTTGGAGAGTTTTTCTGATGTGATGGATTAACATGATGTTAACATGATGGGCAGAGCTTGAACCTGAAACAACACGCAAATACACAACATGTAAACATGCAACACTAAAACACACAATCACAACCAGCAACACTGAAACACACAACGCACAACACGCAGCACTGAAAGACAAGTTATACACACAACACATAAACACAAAGACAACATGCAACATTGAAACAACACATAAACAACACAACACACAAACACAAAAAGCAGTGTGGGCCATACCATCAGGGTTAGGGTGGGGTTGGACCATACCATCAGGGTTAGGGTGAGTGTGGACAGTACCATCAAGGTTAGGGTGGGTGTGGACAGTACCATCAGGGTTAGGGTGAGGTTGGACCGTACCATCAGGGTTAGGGTGGAGTTGGACCATACCATCAGGGTTAGGGTGAGTGTGGACAGTACCATCAGGGTTAGGGTGGGTGTGGACAGTACCATCAAGATTAGGGTGAGGTTGGACCGTACCATCAGGGTTAGGGTGAGTGTGGACCGTACCATCAGGGTCAGGGTGTGTGTGGACTGTACCAATTTAAAATGTTGAAGACATTTCAAACCAAATGAAAAGTTTAAGAGCTTCAAGAAGAGCAAAAATAAATACCCTCAGCTTAAATAAAAGGAAGTGAGCAGAAATGATTTCAGCCCTGATTTGAAAGAGCTGACCTTTGACCAATGACGTGGCTGACCTTTGACCTTAGACTTTCTGGAAGTTTGTTCTAAATAACTGCTGATAGAAACTAAATGCTGCTTCCCGTGTTTAGATCAGACTGGAGGAACAGGAAGCAGAGCAGAACCAGACCACCTTAAAGGAGGTTCAGAACCTGATCCGTTTAGCGCTTTGTAAACCAGCAGCAGCATTTTAAACTCTGTTCTTTGGCAGNTTCAGAACCTGATCCGTTTAGCGCTTTGTAAACCAGCAGCAGCATTTTAAACTCTGTTCTTTGGCAGCAGGAAGTCGTGTAGGGTCTGAGCTCTGGACTGATGCTGTCTGTTTTTTTTTTATCTTATTAGAACTTTAGCAGCAGCGTTTAGAAGGAGCTGAAGGTCTGATCGTCTGTAAATGCATTGTTACAGAAGTCCGTCCTGCTGAAAATAAAGGCAGGAAGAAGCTTCTCCAAGTCTTACCTGGACATGAATCCCTCATTTTAAGGATGTTTTTAAGGTGGTATAGGCTGTTTTTGTTACTGATCTGATGTGGTCGTTGAAATTGGAATCAGAGTCCATGACTACACCAAGATTTCTGACCTGCTGTTGGTCGTCAGTGAGAGATTCAAAGACCTTTTGTCTTTCCTCTTTTGCTCCAAAAGCTATTATTTCAGTTTTGTCTTTATTTAATTGAAGGAAATTAAAGGACAGTTTGGCTCATCCAATCAATCTGCTCAGTGCATCACCTGAGTGAGTGGGTGTGGCCCGTACCATCAGGGTTAGGGTGGGTGTCATTGGAAAACTCTGAAAATGTAAATTTTCTAAAGTGAAAAATACAATTCAGATAACATTTTAAGACTTTTTTTAATTGGGTCTCTGTTGTGTCAGTAGATAAATTAAATCAGAACAAACCAAAATAATCACAACAAAACTGATTACATGTGATGATTCTTGAGATGAAATTCCCAAATTTCCTCCCAGCATTTTCTGATGTTCTGAAACTCAGCTGAGTCAAACAAATTCAGATTTGAATTAGATAACAGATTATATTTAAAGCGTCAAACAGCCAAATTCTGACCGTTGAGTTGCTGATCAGAATCACTTCAGTTTAATTTAATCATGTAAATGTGCTGAACGCCTCCTCTGGAATTCCACCTCCTTCATCACAGCAGAGGTTATTTCTGGCCAATGAAAGCCGAGCATTCAGACTGACATCGCCATATCCAGCTGGGAGTTTTTTTCTGGCCTATAGGAGAACAGGAAAGAAGAAGAGGTTTATTGGTTGAGAGGAGATAATGGTGGAGTTCTGAAGATCTTCATCGTTTCCTTGTCTTCCTCACTCATATTTTCGTTGTCTTAGTCCCTCCCAGTAAAGATACGAGGAAATCACAGTTTTATGAAACGTTGGAAATGTTCCTGCTCAAACATCATGTAAAGCGACATCACATACTGATGATGTCATCACGATAAAGCGTGAAGAATCCATGATCTGTCTGTTGTACAGATCATCAGCATTGTCCCACGTTAAATTATAATGTTAATCATCGTTTGTGAACTTTTCCTAACGGGTCGTTTTATTAAACATATCAGTGGGTTTTGCTGCTGCTGCTTGTTTTGTTGTTTTATCATGTTTTTTCAAACCTTTATTTCTTGAGAACCATTGAGGGCACGCCCTCATTTACAATGACATCGAGAGTACAGAAACAGTAAAAAACAAAAAAACAAAAAATCAAATCAATTAAAACAATCACTGACTGCTGACAGATGTTCTGCTACAACTGATTTAAACTGACCAACAGTTATGAGAGTTTTGAGTTTTAGAGAGCGTTGCAATTTATTTCATGAGATCGGAGCGGCATAACTAAAAGCAGTTTTACCCAAATCAGTATGAATGCGAGGGGCCTTGAGTGTGAGCCAATCATAGAAAGTGTAGGATAAGAACCAGAAGACCAATGTAACAGTGATGATATATAAGACGGTAAACTTTCAATAATGGCTTTATAAATAAATAGATACCAATGTTTTTCACCTCTTACTGTGAGAGAGGGCCAACCAACCTTTTGATATTAAATGCAATGATGAGTACCATACCTATCACCAGTGATAAATCTAAGAGCAGAATGATAAACTGAATTCAGAGATCTGAGAGTAACAGCAAAAACATGTCTATAAATTACATCTCTATAATCTAGTAGCGACAGAAATGCAGCCTCGATAATCCTTTTCCTACTCAGCATCAGAAGGGTAGTTCTATTTCTGTAAAGGAAGCCAATTTTCTGCCGTAATTTACTTTTAACTTTTTACCTTTGTTATTTAACTTTTAAATTTTTAAATTATTTAACTTCGTAATTTTAACCTGGTTTCTCCATCAGGCCACAAACAGATGAAACAGATTAAAGAGGGAAGCAGCTAAACCTTCCACACATCTTACATGTTACATGTTACATGACATGTCAGCCTGCTGCAATGTTACCTTCTTTTAGAGGGATACTGTGCACACGTGCAGATTATTTAAGGATCTACCTCCTTTTCACAGGAAATATTGAAAAATGTTTTATATCAAAGATATTGATGAGGAGCCTGTATCATATCATACGGAATATTACAAGAAATATTAGTTTGGACTTAATAATACCCTGATTGATTGATTGACTGATTGATCATTTATATATACCTACACTAAGGAGGTTTTGTTTTCACCTGCATCTGTTTGTTTGTTTGTTTTTTGGTTGGTTGGTTGGTTAGCAGGATTACTGAAATATGAAGTGGGTGTGATGAAGGCTGGGGGCGTGGCCTTTTTTGTGACTTACAGTAAGTAAAACATCAATTGATCTGAATGAAATGATCAGTTATATTGATCCCATGGCAGATTATCAAAAGATCCAGATACACTTTAAAACTGTTTCTTATGACATAAATCTTGTCATTATTAAAATATTATCACTATTAAGGTCATTTTTTCCCTTTGGGGCAGTGCGGTGGTTAGCACTGAGGCCTCACAGCAGGAAGGTTGTGGGTTTGAATCCCATGCCAGGTCTGCTCCTTTCTGTGGATGGCTCATCAATAAAAACACGATGAGTTCAGTCTCAGCTTGTTCGGCCCTGATGGAGGTACGAGCTGTACTTCGTACTTCTAGTTTTACTGATGATTTGAGTCACAAACTGTATAAAGTTTGACTACAGAAATAAAGTACAACAAAAGAACAACAGAATGACGTCTGACAGCTGAAGTGTGCCATCTAGTGGTGGAAGATATAAACAGCAGCTAAATGTCACGTCCTTTTTTCATGGATGAACAGACAGCCTTTGATGATAATTTAGACAGAAATATAAATGTTATCTACAGATGAAAGTAAACTGTGCTGCTAAATAAGTCAACTCTTTAAATTACAACATGCTGACCCTGAGGAACTCTAACCAAAAACTTTTAACTCTGTTTTTTGTACAGTTTTGACCAGATGCAGGACTTTGTTGTGCTCTTACCTTTCTTTAACAGCGTGAGCATCACTCTGCTGGGTGGATGATGAAACCTCTGCATGGCAGGTCAGATCAGGCCTCTGCTCGGCCTCAGTGCATCGGGTGGAGGTGTCTGTCCCTCTGGTGGACTTTCTGCCTCGGGAGGCCTCCCCCCATGGCCTGGGAAGCACGGAGCTGCAAGTAGTGGTCCAGGTCTGCGGTTTTTGACAAAAGACTGAACGGGCATCGTGGAAGGACACAGACGGAATGATCTCCTCGATGCTGTGCCCCCCTGCTCTTGGAGAACCTTGGTGGGATGGTGGTCTGGAGGGGGGCTGAGGCCTGAAAATGGGAGGGCTCTGAAGTCTGTGGCGCACAGGACAAGATGGTGGGAGGCGAACTCTAGAGACAGGTGGTCCTGTCACAGGGAAGCTGCAGGGAGGACCCTCAGCTTCATATACTGCATTACTTTCAAAACCCGGAACTATTGCTATTTGACAGGTTGAAGGCCCTCTGCCCCCCTGCTGAGCAGCGTTCCTCATCAGACAGGATTCTGTTGCATTGCACAGGTGGATGATCTTGCATGCCTGTTGGTATAAATCCAGCTCCAGATGCTGCTCTGACTGCTGTTCAAGCTGTGTCCCCATCACAGCATCCTGCCTGATGGGACACGGAGGCATGGTTCTGATCCCTCCTGGTTTGGGATTTGCTCGGTTTGGCAGCACTTCCACATTCTGCAGAGACTTCCTCAGGCGATGAGGGACTGCAGTCCGCTGGTTTATCATGGGGGGTCTGTGGGCTAACCCTGGCAGGGATGCTTCCTCCTCTCTGGCAGTGTCCTTGGTGCTCTGGAAGGAGTTGTCCAGCAGGACCTCTGGAGGTGGAGGTGGAAGGCTGTCTACATCCAGGTCATTCCTGCTGTCTGGCCAGATATTGTTGTTATTGTTGCCATTTAAGACCAAACTTCCCTCACCACCATTTCCTGCGTCAGCTGCTAAAAGAGTTTTCCTGGGTCTCCTGATGTGTGGTGGTATGTTAGCGAGACTCTGTCCTGGTCTGCCATCAACTCCTTGGCTAAAGTTGTTTATCAGCCTCCTGACAGAGTGGCGCCCAGGTGCCTTTGGTTCTAACCGTGGGAGGAGACAAGGTGACTGATTTGTGTTTAAGGAGTCTTTTTGTGCACATCCTAAAGAATGTCTCCGTTGTCCAGCTGAATATAAACCATAATGAGGACAATGTGACTCACTGTTTCCCCAGCTTTCAGCCATGCTTTTCATTCGTTGATCCAGCTCCCTTTGGTTTTTTCTTAGCTCCAGCACGGGGTTCAGACATGTGGATGCTGCTTGTTCGTGTTTGATAGCGCTCGCAGCAGACAGGGGTCGTCGGACAGTCGGCTGCTCCTGCAGGGATTTTCCACCCATGTAGGGAAGTGGTTGACTTGGATCTGGTGGGGAAGAATTTGACCTCCTCCTTCTCTCAGGCCTATCACAGTGATCAATGTTGTGCTCATCATCATCATCTTCATTATCCTCCTCCTCCTCCTCACCTTTGTTGAGACCGGTCTGTTTGGGTAAATTATTAGCAAGTGCAGCACAGATGTTGGTTCCGGACCCACAGCTTCCTGATCCAGCGCTCCCTCTCTGGTGGCGGTGCCTCTCAGAGCCAGTCAGACTCTCGTTCTCTCCTCCGATGCCGCTGTCCTCGCTGTGCAGAGCCGAGTCCTCAGGTTTGGACTTCTTCACGACAGCCTCCTCTACCTGTGCCAGCACCTGAGCCAGTCTTTTCTCTGCAGCCTGTTTGGCCTGCAGCTTCTCAGCCAGCAGTTTGGAGAGAGACATAAAACTCTGCACCGCCTCGTCCAGGGTGGTGTCTCCCAGCGTCTGAACCGAGTGTCCCACCAGCCTCATTTTCTCTGTGGAATGCTGGAGCATTTGCTGTAACAGATCCAGAGGTGGATCAGAGGCGTTGATGGTGTCAGGTTTAGCAGGCATAACGGGCAGTCCCATCATCCCAGACAGCATGTGCTGCTTCAGCATCAGCTCCCCCTCCTCAGCCATCTCCTCCAGAGCCTGGTTGAGCTCCTCAAAGTACTGCAGCAGAGTGTGGACCCTGGGCTGAAGGGCCAGGTGTGTGTGGGCGGCCTGGTCCAGCAGACCCAGCAGGGTCTCACACCTGGAGATGTTTGGGTTTAGAAACTCATACGCTGCCTGCTGAGCTCTGAGCATGTGCAGCGGGAGGTTGACATGTGAGTGGACAATGGAGGACTTGTCTCCTTGTCCTCTTTGTCCTACGCCTGGACTCTTCTTTCTCCTCTGCAGCTTCTTCCTGTCCTCTGTCTGTACGTCCTCTCCAGCTTCCTGTGGCTTCACGTCTGCCTCAGCATCAGCAGCCGTCTGACGCCGTCCAGCCTCTGTTGAAGCGTCTTCCTCACTATGTCGATGCTCTTCATGGCTGTGGTTGACCCTTTGGTCCTGGTCCTGGTCCTGTTCAGGTCTGGGTTCAGCACCGTCCTGTGTTGCGGCAGCCAGCAGAGCATTTCCTCCTGCTTTCTCAAATAACTTTCCTCTGGAGGGAGAGCAGCCCATCTTTACGTCCAAGTCACAACAACATAAAAAGATGGCACCTCTGTGAAGTCCTCAGCTCATACGTGTTCCTACTGACCGCTAACAGACCTGAGAGGATTAGACGTGCTGAGAGACTCTCCTGTCAGCACACACAGATGGTACCACACACACACACACGTGCACACACACACACACACACACACAGGTATTTCAGGTTAGACTTTAAGCTGATCAGAGTAATCAGAGTGTTTTTAGCCTCATCCACTGTGTTGCTAACAAAGCTTACACACACACATCTCTGCAACATCATCAGGACCTGTCAGATGGTCCTGTTTAATCATAAGCCCCTCCCACAGATAAAAAGAGGAAGAGAAACATGCAGACATGACAGCATTTTTAAACTGCAGAATAACGTTTCAACCTTCCAGTTGTAAGATCATTGTATATGTGTGCAAATACAAACAAAATAATGTAATCATGGTCAGGTGACCACCCTAGTGGTGCACATGCACACCACTGCACACGCATGTAAGTGGAAGGGAAGCTGTGGACATCTGCACGCTATCAACAGTACACTTTATAAAACTTAGAATGGCAGAGAAACATATTTTATTCGTGTGGGCAGGAAACGTGTGTTATGCAGGCACGTGCACATGCATGCATTAGCGTGTGTTCAAGGTTCATGTTTTCGCCATCACAACTTTTCTTTGGCTTTTCCCAGTCAGAGTTAGAAATGAAATGGAGTGCAGCATTACAACAGATCAGCCAATCAACTGCTGGCCTGCTCAGCTCCTAGACATGCCCACTCTCACTGACTGAACACACCTGAAGCTAGCCAGAGCATGAACACACACACACACACACACACACACACACACACAGGTAAACAACATCAATTTATGACTACAGTCGTAAGAAATGAACAGTTGAATAAAAGTGAATTAAAAGTGAACGTGAGGATGTCGAACCTCACAGGAACTTTCACAACAAAGTGATCTGTTTTCTAAAACAGGTAAAGTTTTAGAGGGTTTTTAGTTTTGTTTTTTGCTGATACGCAGCCTGAGAATCAATGCGAACTCCTTTCAATCTTTATTTTTCCTGTACCTCATAATACCTGTACATCTGCTGTATTCCAACAAAAATTACCTTAAACTTAATGTACTATCCAATCTCTAAACTAAGAGGAAATATAGAAAAAATATGTCTGGAAAGTTTGGCAGAGGGACAAAATCACCCTGGTGTTTTTGATGTTCAGATCAAATAGCGCCACCATGAGGCTCATAATACTTCATTTACTTTCATAATACTTTATTTGTTGCATGATTTAGGCCAGCCATCACACCACCATCAGCCAATCAGCATGGTGTCATCAGGCAGATTTCTGAACATGACCCCGTTTCTGCTTCATTTGACTTATTTAGCAAGTAAATTCATTCTGTCTGAATGTGAAGCAGAAGTTTCATGAAAAGAAACCGTCCCTGGATTAATGCTAAAATCCTGTAATCCTTCCCCGTAATCCTGTCAGGTGGTGTAGGCGGAGCTCTATAATCCCTCTGTCACAGAGCTCTGAACATATGCTGCTCTCTTTGCTGCAAGTGATGCCTTTCTTTAGTGAAACAAAAACATTGAAAACATGCTGAAAACATGCTGAAATTAATATTTAAACATGATGAAAACAGGCTGCTATGGAAGTTAAAGGACCAGGAAATTAAAGGGTGCTCCTGTGGACGTTGGAGACACAGCCCTAATAAAGGAGAACTAATAAAGGAGAACGTGGAAAAAGGAAGTTAGCTGATCACTGGGAGAACAGACTTTATTGTTGTTAAGAGAAATGATAACACACATACACTCAGGAATTGTGCTACAAACCAAGAGAGTTCATAGAAATGTGGTTATGCCTGTGAACTTCCTGTGTTAGCGACACGGAGGCTGAGAGTCAGAGCAGTCTGTAGGGATGAAGAGGAAAATCACTGTACTCCTGACAACTGGACTGTATCTTGCCACCCAAATTTGTACTTGTAATGTATTGAAACTAGGATAACGCACATTAATGAACAATACAAATGTAAATATGCCAGAAATCACCAAGTCTGACTAATTTGTGATTTTTGAATTGTGGTTTGATTCTCATGTTGAGACGTGGAACATCATGTTACTTTAAGCTGAGCAGGTTTCTACACATTTCTGCTGTTGTTTAGTGCTGAGATGGTTTAGTTTGATGTCTAGTTTTTGTGGTTTCATGGATCTAGTCAGGTGGCTGATTGATGAAGCCAATAAAGAGTTGGCTACACTATTTTAATGTTTATTCTATTTTGCATATGTTTTTCCAAATGCAACTGACATACCATATACACTCAATTATAAGCCGATCTCAACTGTAAGCCGACCCCCCAATTTTGACCTGCAAATTTAGCTTTTTACAGAAACCCATATATAAGCCGATCCCCCAGAGTTGCTCCATCAATTTATTTGTTTAGCAAATTTGCCTACTTTTTTTTTTCTGGGTATTGTCATAGTATTCCTGTGGTTTTCTGAAAATAATCCATGTACCGTGAACATAACTAACATTAGCTGACATTAAGTTTTCCGGACTCTTCCTCTCTGAATCGCCAAACAGTTCAATGATGCAGTGATGAAGGTAAAGAAAGCTTTACACATGAGCTTTAATTATCACAGCGCTTATTTAGCATATTTAGCTGTGTATTTATGGTGAGTTTCTTTTTTTTTTTTTTAAGAATCTCACCGTTACGTGTTTTCAGTAATTATCCTGTACCTGAGTCGATGCTGGTCTGTCTATGTGCTGGACATTCGTGGATTCGGAGTTTTGGAATTCCCTCAGCCGACCTCCTGATGTTGTTCCATTAATTTATTAGTTTATAAATTACCTGTTTTCCTGAGTATTGTCATAGTATTCCTGTGATTTCCTGAAAATAATCCACGTACGGGTCGTGGCTGTTTTAAAACTTCACCGCTTTAACGGGGCTTCTCTTCCTGACGCACACCGGAATGATAACATCGCGCTCTTGTTCTTTTTCGTGTTGTTTCGTCAACACAACAAAACATGAGGCCAGTGTGGGATATTCTAGGTTATAGCCAGTAGGGGGCGTTTGTGACCACAGCATGTTTTAATAAAGCTATACAGAGTTGCGGGGTATTGTGGGAAAAAGCTAGTGGAGAACACGGTTGGATGCAAATAAACGTGATTTATTCGGTAACTGTGTGAGACCCTCTCTTAGATATAGACAGTACATGATAGTAAGGTGAGGTAAATAACTATACCGCTGCCCCGTTCCTCCATCTATAGATCCTCCGTGATGGAGCCAGTACGTATTATAGCGGATCGTAGCGGCACTTCATGGAGCCAGCTCTGATCAGTCAGCATATTAAAACTAATAACTTATTTGATGTCACTTTTACCAAATTAAATAGTTTAAACATTTGATAATTAACCGAGAAATGGCTCTAACCAGTGTCGGTACCGGTAAACATTTCAGCAGCTGATTACATTAGCGCTTACTGGCCTCAGCAAAATGTGCTTAATAAGATGTTTAGTCAGGAAATATCTCATTATAAGGTATGATTTAAACTGTTTCCCATGGATAGTGGTAATTGGTAGTATTTCCACACCTAGAAATTTCGGTCTGATTTGAATTACTGAACAACCCGACCCCTGATTTGCGTTGTGAAATTTGGTGAAAAATACTCAGCTTAGTCGAGTATATAGTAATTTTTAAACTACTAACTTCTCTGTTTGCTACTCTAGAATAGCAGTTCTAGTCCAGAGTCCAAACCTGCCTTTACAGGCAATTACCAAGAAACCCAATGCTGAGAGGATGAACACCACACAACCACACAACACACAATGCAGAGAAACAGCTGACGCATGAGCTTTACATGTCTTTATGACAGCTGTAGGTTCCTTTATTTATCCCAAGGGAACTTTGTTTGGGATCAGGCATCAACATACATAACACAAAACACACCGAGCATTAAAAAAACACAAATGCAACACGATTGTCAATCAAGTTAGAGAAAAATACAAAAAATACAAATCAGTAACTCGTCCTCATACAGCTGGATCCAGATAATTACTAAAAACCTTAAAAGTTCATACACGTAGATAAAAAAAAAAAAAAAAAANAAAAAAAAAAAAAAAAAAGAATTACTGCACTGAATTCAACAGTTACAGATGTAAAAGGATTTCTGAACTGCCTGGTTTTTGTAAGCAGCGTTCTGTAGCAGCGACCTGAAGGAAGGAGGTCAAATTCCTTATGAAGTGGAGCTTTGGGCCGTGGAGTACTGAGAACACCTTCTTAAAACTGGTTTTATACCAACATCAGCTGGCCTTACAGAAGATGGATTTCAGTGTCTGCTGTGTGTCTCCAGCATGTGTAAGACAAAGCAGTTTGCTGTACGTTGGGTTTTCTGAAAATGGAGTCATTTGGAGCGAGCCCATCAGAATGAGCCGGATGTTTCATGGCTGTGTCCTCCCGTCCCCAGGGCTCAGAAAGACAAATGCATCTGGAACATCTGAGATATAAGGGGTAACTTTCCCAAGTGTTGAAATACTGAATGCTGGTGTTGGAAATCTTGTGTCTTGCAAGAGACAACAAAAAGAATTTGCAGGGAGAGAATATTTCATGCATTATCTATATTACCAGCTAGGGCTGGGCGATATGGTCTACAAATAAAATCTTGATTTTTTTTCACACCTATGGACAATTCTTGATTTTAATCTCGATTTTTCTTGTTTTTCTCCAAACAAGGGCTGGGCGATAAATCGATTTAATCAATTAATTCGATTTTACGTTTTGGCACGATGTGTAAAATNAGGGCTGGGCGATAAATCGATTTAATCAATTAATTCGATTTTACGTTTTGGCACGATGTGTAAAATGCCTAAATCAAAAAATCGAGATTTAAAAAAAATAATAATTTATTTTTAACGGGAAATATGCGGCAGCAGATCGCTCTCCATCAGTCAAGTCTGTTCCCGTTTTGTGCACGTTAAACCTACAAGCCTTTTTTATACTTTCCGTGAGTGAGGGTTGCGGCCCTGCCTGCAGCGGACACGGACACCAACCTTACCAATCAGCTGTCCGTTTGTTGATGCCACGCCCACGAAGCTTTCAGCAGAGGTCTGTACCATGAAACACGTTCATCAGATCCAGGGTTTGTTTGTCTTAACTACTCCACAAAGCCTAAAACTCCAGTCAGAGATAACAGGTACCACGACGGTGGTTATCAACCATCTTTGAGGCTTTCCTCATCAAGCTCTGTGCACATTCCCATAAAGGGGGCATGTTGGCCATCATTTACCTCTACTACCAGACAAAATGGACCAATCAGAGCTGTTTATTTCAGTCAGGAGGAGCAAAGTTATCATGCAGCGTTATGAAGAGTTAAAACACATCATAACTGCTAAAAGCAACACCGTTGCTGCAAATAAGGCTAGGGAGGAATGCTGCAGAAAGTTGCTGATAGTTTAGATGTAAGTTTTATGTAATTTACCACTCAATGCATCAATGCCACCGTTTATTCCTAACATGATGCTGCACATTCTATAGCTCTGACACTTTAAACTTGATGCAGCAGATTCAAATATTATACTAAGAACCGCATTTAGGTTTGACACTGTCCATGTATGATACATAACAATCACTAGTTTTTGACCAAATCAAAGTGAAATTAATTTTATTAGTTTGTCGACTAATCAAATTTTTAATCGGCGTTCTATTAGCTGTATACTGTAAATTAATGTAGGCTAAAGTCATACTGATTCATAATATAGTGGACTATTAATGTATATTAGCTGCGATTTTATAGAAGGTTTCATTTATAGCGAGTGTGGGCAAATGGGCAGGAACACCACAAACAAATATGCGCTACACATTCTCAGCTAAGGGAATACGTTATGCAAACTTGTTGAGCTGGACCGGACCGGAGCCGTGCACTTACAGTAGCGCAAACTTTATGCATCATGTTGTATATATATATGTGTATTCCCTCAGCTGAGAATCTGTAGCGTTCATAGAGAATATCGTCATAAAAAGCCAACGGATCTATTCTGTCTCTAAACTCTCTCTCCGAAGTGAACCTCGCACAATTCTAGCACCAAATCAATGTGATCTGGAAAGAATGGTGACGCAATTTCCAAAAGAGTTGAAAGGGTGGGACTTTTTAGTCGATTTCAAGCCGAAATCTGAACAAAAACCTGGTCCAACCAGGTTATGTCTGCAGCATGAGTTGCCATGGTGATCCAGCCAGGTTAAGAG
>VXCM01004576.1:0-10586 GCA_014773175.1 Lucifuga dentata | reverse complement strand
TTTTTTTTTTTTTTTTTTTTTTTAACTGCCGATTTCATGCAGGCGGGCACGACATTCAAATGGGCGGGCATTGCCCACTGATGCCCGCCCGTAATGCCGGGTCTGCCCGTCAGAGAGATGTTGATCCTGAAAAAAAAACTATGTGGTTCAGTGAGGTCAGTTTCACGCACAGTTTGTTTTTTAGCATCTGAACCTGATTTTGACTGCTGGTATTTTGTTACTTTTGCTTTATGTTGATTTGCTTTTATTGTACATTAGTATAATTCTTTGCTCACCAAAGCACAACTGTTTATTTATTGTTGCCTGGAAACTTTAGTTTATCCGAGCACCACTGAAGGTAGCACGACCACATATAGTGGTGATAAGACGTTGAAAACAAGCTCAAGGAAGAGAGTAATTTTTTAAAGTATATATATATATATATATATATATGGAAGTAAATAAATATTTCAGGCCCAGTAGTGCCCATTTATCAAATATCCAGCATGGTCCAGGGTTACATCCACATTCACATATTTCCTACAGCGTCCATATGGTAGGGGGAGTAAATCAACTCCTACATTCAGGGACATCCAGGAAATCCAGAGCTTTGGCAAAACTAAAGAATGGACTCCACATCCTACTGAATTTATTAGTTGAACCCATAACTGTGTCTGCTTCTCAAGTTTAACATAATTAAAAATGTGTACAGTCCAGAGCTTATGGAAAACGGGGGCCAAGGATTGCCATTTTAGCAAAATCAGGCATCTAGCTAGCAGACTTCAGCCGATCTCAGGTCACCTGGTACTGGCAGATTCAGGTATGGTGTTCATATTACCAATAAAAAATGTTCATATTACCAATTATTTTTGAGCAAATTGTCCTGGTTTTAGACAAGCATCCTCCAACTGGAATCATTTAACTCAACACACAGCGACTGCTAGAATAAACAGTTGAGCCGTACTGTTCAGTGCTCGCAGCCCTGGATCTCTCTGGGTGGAGTTTGCTTGTTTTCCAAGCATGGCTTTCCCTGTGTTGTGGTGTCCAGCCACAGTTCAAACACA
Organism: Lucifuga dentata; assembly: GCA_014773175.1. NCBI lineage: Eukaryota > Metazoa > Chordata > Actinopteri > Ophidiiformes > Bythitidae > Lucifuga > Lucifuga dentata. The sequence goes on along the minus strand of VXCM01004576.1, from coordinate 9,543 downwards.
TGCAGCTCAGGTGAACTGGAAACTTTAAATTGCCACAATGTCTGAATGTGTGCATGAAAGTGCTGGAGTGTTGTTCCTGTGATAGACTGGCATCCTCTCCGGGTTTTTCCTCGCTTTGTTCCCTTGGCATGCTGGGATATGCTCCAGCCTCCCTATGACCACGCAGTAAATAAGACAGTAAAAAAAAAGTTGGATCGGTGGCAGAAGTTAGACATTTTCAGCTCTCCTTTCTTTTTTCTCCTTTTTTTTAATAACTGTATTATATGACCTTTCTGGCTTTATATATCGCTTTGTTTCTACCGTTATTCCTATGAATTCAACTCCTGCAGCTTTCACTTTGCTGAATTTAAATCCAGCTTGAGTTTCAGCTTGCTGAGCCACAATTATCGTCGATACTCTTGGGTGGGTCGAAGCTAAAAAAGATTCTAGGTAGAGAAAGATTCGGATGGAGGAAGAAGAGCTACACAGCTATATTGTATTGCAGTTCTGTCGGGTATTGCTCAGTTACGTAATGAAGAGAGCAACTGCAATAAAATGAAAAAGACATAAGATCAGGACAGAGGGAGAGGACATGGAGGTTTATGTTTCATGTGTATATACTGTATGTTTGTGTGACAGAAAGTGAGAGATTGACACTCCCTACTGCTCGTTATCCCACTTGTCAATTAGTTTTAATGGGTGTTCCTGCTTATCACATCCTGACATATTATTATATCATACCCAGAGGAACACGGCTTCCACTGATTCCAAACTAATGGTATTCCTTGGAGGCAGCTTGTTCCATTTTCCACATTTCATTTTCAAACTTATATTCACACGGTGAAGGCTTTCGCTGCCTTTTTTTTTTTCACCTCCCTACATTTATGCACATTCACAGTGCAGCTTAAGGAAATGCAAATATTACTTATTCATGCTGTGGCCATTTCTGTGTCTCTTAAGGAGAGTCAAGAGACACTGAATGTATGAAATATGTACAATATATTTCATAAATTCCACATTTATATTGATTGAACAGTAAAAAAAAACAAACAAAAAAAAACCCAAATCAATCTACATGCAGAGGTGGGTAGAGTGGCCAGAAATTGTACTCAAGTAAAAGTGTTGATGCTTTATGACAATAGTGACTCAGAGTAGTCACCAAAATAATGACTTCAGTGAGAGTAATAAAGTGTCTATTAAAAAGATTACTTGAGTAGTGAGTAACTTTGATTAAGCTTATTCTTTAGAATAATCAACAAGCTANAAGATTACTTGAGTAGTGAGTAACTTTGATTAAGCTTATTCTTTAGAATAATCAACAAGCTATAAAGTGCTCGTCTGAGGAAAAACATGCAAAGCAGCCATATGTAGCTTCTAATACAATCCAAATCATATCATATAAAGAAACATCATAATAAATCATATTTACCACATAACAAATCATGACAATTCTGGCCCAAGACAGTTAGCTAGGTTAGCTTCATGAATTTACTCAGAATAGAACAGGAAAACTTGAGTTAGCATTAGCAGCAGCAGCTAGTTAAGACAGTTAGCTAGGTTAGCTTCATGAATTTAGCCAGAATAGAACAAGAAAACTTGAGATAGCATTAGCAGCAGCCAGTTAAGACAGTCAGCTAGTTAAGACAGTTAGCCAGGTTAGCTTCATGAATTTAGTCAGAATAGAACAGGAAAACTTGAGTTAGCATTAGCAGCAGCAGCTAGCTAAGTAGCTAACGTTGCAGCTTACCACCACATGTTTCCTCAAGTTCCATGTTGATTCTTAGAAGCTGAAATGTCACATTTTTAACGAGACAAAGACGCAACGCATTATGTAACTGTTGGTTTTGGTAGACTGAAAAGAAAACAGCATTTGAATGTGTGGCCAGGGATGTGCCTCTTCTAAACCTCCTGCTGTTGATTCTGCCATGACTGTTCTGCTCCAGGTGAAACCATGGAAACAGAGGGTGGGGGCGTGGCTACTTCAGAGCTGAAGCAGACAGTGTAGTGTCTGACAATGAGAGAAACACTGAACGTGACTGAATTCAAACAGTGAAATCAAAAGTAACACAAAGAGTGCAACTAAATGTAACGGAGTAAAAGTATATTTTTATCTTCATAAATATACTCAAGTATGAGTTAAAAGTATCCTGCAATAAAACTACTCAGAAAAGTACAATTTTATGAAAAAAAAAAAAAGTTACATAAATGTAACAGAGTAGATGGAACGCATTATTTCCCACCTCTGCTACATGAATGTTGGAGTGGATCCTCCCCATGTTGAGGTCATCAATTCCGAGAGAAGACAATCTTATAGTTTAAGTCCATTAATACTTGTACATAAGATGGTTGCCATGTGTGTCTTGCATTGGTTTGAAGCACATTGGCTTGAATGAGCTGCAGGTTTACAAGATACCTTCAGTCCTGAGAAAAAGTATTTGCCCCCCTCCTAATTTCTTCTATTTTTGTATATATCTCATACTAAATTGTTTAAAGATTTTCAGACAAATTGTAACATAAAACGAAGGCAACCTGAGTAAACATAAAATACAGTTCTTAAACAATAATTTTATTTATCTAACTATAATAACAGAATGTCTGTCTGTGGCACCAACATCTCTAGAACCCAGCACTGTATGAACCTGATATTCAGCTGGTTTATTGCTCAGGACTCAAGGATGTGTAGTATCATGTGTGAAGTTGTTTGGATGAGTGGTTCTCAAACTGAGCTGTGCCAGTAAAAAGTAGTCCGTGTGGCAGGATAGGCTCTGGGCACGGCAGCATATGCTCTGGTCCAGTGCCACGGTCTCAACCTGACCCTGTACAGCAAACAAAGCTAGCTCATGAGGACATGCAGAAGTTGTTCTAGAAGTTGAAGTTGTTTTGACGGCGCTGTGCAGGTAAAAAAAAAAATAGTTATAAAGTCCAGCCTGGTCTGAACATGCATGTTTTGAACGGGCACTGCAAACAAAGCTAGCTGACAAGGACGTGCAGAACAAAATTATGGCAGGTTGAGGCACACACCATAAAGTCCGGCCCGGTCCGAACAGGCATGTTTTGAATGAACACTGCACTAATTGAAGCAAAAACGTTAACCAACAGTTATATCATCCATGTCAAAAAGTAATTGCCTCCCTAAACTCCATAGCTGGTTGTTCCATTTAGCAGCAACAACTGCTAAATGGAACAAGCCAATGTACATGGCTCAGAGGCCGGAGGTTCCCCACCCCTGCTTTAGGGAAAAACACAGAAAGACATTCTAAGGACCATTTACGCCAAGTTTTTCCGACACATAGAAAGCTGAATAAATGCCTGTATAAATGTTGGCAACTACATACATAAATCATGCACTTTGTTGTATGAATGCTTAAAATGTTGTCAGGCTTCTGCAGAAAAACACATTGTGTGGTTTTAGAAAAAAACAAAACAACTTGATATTTATTCTTTCAGCATGGATGTCGAGAGATGTTGGATTTTCTCCCGCTCATTTTTGTTGACTGCAACTCATAATGTGATTCCAGCGAATTGTGTTCTAAATCTCTCTTACAAAATGTCAACACAGCCTGCGAGAACATATTTGAAACTAAACCCCCAAAGTAGTTAAAGCTCAATAATAAATAAATAAAACCCGACAGCTTAGCCGTTTTCTGAAGCAAAAGTGAGATTGCCACCAGTGTAATCAAAAAAAAAAAAAAAGGGACAAATAGAGTTGTAGTAGGAATTTCAGATGTTTTCACTGGCGGTCTTGGAATGATCTCTGCATCTCTACTTTGACAGCAGCGTGTTGATGCGGAAAAAAACATTTAACTTTTACGTGCTCGTTCTTTCCTCTGCAGTCGACGACTATCAAGCCCATTCCTCTGACGTGAAATTCCGCCGTATTAATGCAGAAACCGCCGTGGTATTGGCTAACGGAAGACGAATAGTTTCATGAAAGTGCACTGAGATGGAAGCATGCATTGGCAGTCCGAGAAAACCAAATAAAAAGCAGGATTTTTCCTACAGGTAAAAAACAAACTGAAAACAGCGTGTGTGCCCAGTTTTTGTTAAAAGTGTGCAGACTTGTGTGCGTGCATGTAAGGTGTGTGTGTGTGAGGTCTGATCTCCATGCACGGCAGAGCTCGGAGCAGAGGGAATGAGAGGTTTGAACTCGGTGATGTTTGCACAATCGTGCGTAAAAAAACCAGTTGCCTTTGCCTCTCCTCTGCATCTCAGAGTTACAACTGCACTTTCCCACACGGACACTTTTGCTGTGATTCTTAACTGTGTGGAAAGAGTTGTCAGTCAGATTGAGAACCTCTCTCCCCTCTAAATGGATTCAGCTCTGGTGACGCGCAAGGTGTAAAATGCATCAACTCCACCACCCACACACACATACACATACACATAAACGCACAATTTCTCCCACTTCCTCCTGCGATATCTCTCGTGGTGTGCTGCGCTTCCTCCCTTCCACTTTCACTTTCTCATCACCATTTCTTTGTCTCCTCCCTTCCCTCTCTGTGGGGCAGTGGCCTGGCAGTGGAAGTGTATTAGTGACACCTGATAATGACTTACACTGAGATAAAAAAGGTTTTTAACACCCGGGCTTGGCAGACAGGATAGCAGGATGAGGAGGAGGAGTAAGACAAAGAGTTGAGGAAGAAGTGGAGGAGGAGACATTCCGACATCCACGCTCCTCTCATTACCTGCTGGCACGGCTCCATCTTCTCTCTGTATCTCCACCTGCCAGACAGAACAGAGGAAATAGTGCTTCTTTAGTTTCTCCTGCCTTCTTGTTCTCATCCCTTGGATTTTTTTTTTTTAAATCAAATCTGTTCTTCATGCTAGCCACACACTCAAACAGAAGACCGTCTGAAGCCAGAGGTTTGAAAAGTTGTTTTTCCAGATGTAAAACCATTATCGCAGTATTCTCTGGTCTGTCAGCCGGAAGCGTTACCTTAAAAAGTTTTTTGACGTTAGATTTCCTCCTGTGCCCACTTCTAACATTTAATATGAAATGTGGAAATGAAAAAGCAAAGGCCCGGGTCAAATTTCCAGCCGTGTTGCTTCCAGCTTGCCTAAGAGCTCCATCAAACACCATTGGGCGGAAGCCTGGTGCAGGATCACGCAGAGAGTGTGTCGACGTCACTTTTACACCCCACTGTGCACCCACTATGCAGAGCTGTGATGCCAAGAGGAAAACATACAAATCCTGAAGTCACCACTAATGCTGTACCTTCCTGTCAAACAATGTTTCATTCAAATAACCTGCAAAAATGAACAAAAAAAAAAAAAAAAAAANAAAAAAAAAAAAAAAAAAAACAGGAAAAAATTCAAATAACCTTGAATAAGCCACAGATGAGGTTGCTGCTGTCATCCTCTTAGTTTAGAATGAACTTTTTTGTTCTATATTGCATGCTGAAAAATACTCAGCTACTGTTTTTCTTTTTTTTTAATCCCTTGCTTTTATTAAAATGATAATTTTAATGAATACATTTTATTCTGAGTGTTTTGCATTAACAGTACGGGCACCAGAACAGCTGAATTGACAGTAAAAGGACCTCGGGACTTCAGGTAGTTTAGTTTGCATCGCTGTTTCTCACCAGCTCTGCGTTTTTGCAGATATGAAATATAATTACAGTGTTGGTTTTCTGACTACGGTAAGCGAACGGAGAGAAGTGTTGAAAGCCTAATCAGATGTGATCAGATGGTGAGCTTCAGCTGCTTTGGCACTATCAACTACATTTGGTATTTGAATTGCAAATAGTGCCAGAGCGAGCTGAAATCAAATATAGATTTAAAGCATGCTTTCAACGTGTTACCTTCCCCATCTTCCTCAACATCATATAACGAAACGGCTCTCATTCTACAGATCAGAAAGACTGCGATGAGAAAAGAGCGGGGGGAATGAAGAGAATTGAAGTTGTGGATATGCAAATAGAAAATTGAATATTTAAGGACAAGAAAAAAATAAGAAGCTGGTTCAAACTTCTGAGAAAGCAAATGTCCTCAAAGTATGAAACCAGTTAACAGCTGTCCAGAGGTTAGACTGAGAGTGTGTGTGTTTCTGTGTGTGTTTTCTGTCTTTATTTTCATTTATGTTCTACTATGAAGTCTTTCCAACATTTTAATACGCAAAAAAAAGCAAACAAAATCAAACTGATCCAGTTCTGCTCTTCCTTACTGCAGCACACTTGTGCACACAGAGTGAAAACATGCCATTGTAGTTACTGTACTTTAATGCCCCCCCCTCCCCCCAGTGTTTGACATTTTTCAACAAATACTCCCTAATATATCACACTATAAAAAAAATGTGAGAAAATAATAATTAAAAAAGCATGACGAGCAAGTTAATGCTAATTGCTATGTAGTGATGTAGAATTGACAAAGAGTCCAAAAGTCTGACTGGGTGACTTTTGTTCTTTACATTCGACAAACATGAATAATGATTTCTTGCTGTGTGGTGGAATAAATGACTTGAATTAAGTTGAAAAAATCTTGTTGATAATTTGAGTTTCTGTGAGTTGTAAGAACTTTGTACTTCCTGCCATCCAAAAAAAAAAAAAAAAAAANAAAAAAAAAAAAAAAAAAAAGTAACCCAGCACCATTACTATGTTACTGCCCCCTGCTGGATTGAGGTGTAAATGCTCAAAACAACAAATTTAACCAACAATATCGACTCCACTATACTAATTAAAACATGCAGTCACCCTCAAACACAAGCACATACTAGGGTTGTGGCAATATACCGGTATTGACAATAACTGTGATATTTAAAAATTAAATATTGATATCATGTTAATAATACACTTATGATAATATCGTGTAAATAATCCAGCGCCTCTTAAAACTTCCGTTTCTTTCCGTTCTCGCTTTGTCTCCCTCCCCCCAATGCCCCACACACACATACACACACGAACACACATACATGACGTGACTCTGACGTAGTAACTAGCTAGCTAGCTAGCTAGCTACTACCATAGTGTGGTTTTGCTGCGATCTTTTGTTTATCAGGTCATCTGGTTCCTTTACACGATCCGTTAAGGTGGAATTGTTCTTTTTGTAGCTTTTGTACAGTTCTGGTTACAGACTCTCTCCACCTCCCTACACTCCTATTTGGAGTCTAATTCATTTGACAAAAAAGAGACAAAACGCACAATAAACAAAGTTAAAGAGGAATGTGACTGATAGCATTAGTATTCTTTTTTTCAAATTTTCTATAGATATCATGATAACATCGTTATCGTGAATTCTTTTGGCCACGATAATCATGTAGTGAAAATCTGATTTCGTGACAGCCCTAGCACACACCAAACAAGCATTACAGTTCCTCAATTAGAACAAATTAAGGCCTGATTTTTTTTCACAAAGTTATTTATAAAATTTTATTTATGAATTATCTGGTACCTAAAGTCTTTACAGACTTCTGTTGCACGAGTGCAGGTGTCCATCAATCTAAACAGCGTCATCTTTCTTTTTGTTCTAGTAATGTAGTCCATTTTTCATTTCAACACATAAGTGCAACTTTATGGAATTCATACCTGGATGTAGAACAAGCAACATCATTTTATTCCTTTGAAAAAGTCCTGAAGCTGACTCTGTTATCATTACAGTCACAGTGTCATTGTTGGTAGAAAAGTGACTATTTGTCTCTTTTGTGTGTGTGTTTTTCTGTCTTTTTTGTGGTGTGATGGATTGAATTGAAGATAGTTGATGTTGGGGAGGGGTCTTAGTATAAGCCTTGGCTTTTTACTGCCTTTTTATGAGAACGGTGTTATATATATATTTTTTTTTTTTTCCTGAGTTGTTTTTGTGACTCTGTTTCTTTGTGGTTTTTATCCTTATATGTATATTATTTGTGCAAATAATTGTCTAAGAGCTCTCTTTGCTTTCCTACCTTAACAATTTTCAAAACTTGTCATTATCAGGTGAAATGAAAGAAACTGCAACCATGGTCACAGGAAGGTCACAGTGGGGATCTGTGTCTGATGAAAAACAGCCAGATGGTTCCCAAAGAGGAAAAGAATATAATGCGACAAATACACACCTTAACCGGAAGACTGGTAAAGTTTCACACACAAACACACGCACCTTCCGGCAAACACCTACGAATAAACAATTCATTAATAGCATCCGTATTTTTAGACATGGATAGAAGAGGTGCTGAATAGCTGCCAAAGATGTAAAAAGAAAAAATAGCGCCTCTGCACAGCATGGTGCTCCACATTCTATAAATATATAAAATCTGAGAAACGCAAAACCATTATCCATATGTACATCTACGTTTATGTTCCACGAAAAAAGGAGGAAGATCACATCATCCACATCTGTGCAGACGTTACATGTTCTGCAATATGGAGGCATAACTTTGTGTTTGTCATCAGTTTAACGCTGCTATCGGCTGCATCATACATGTTTCTCATAGGTTGAAGATATACTTGTGGCGGTGGGTGGTGCGGGCAGGTTCAGTTATACCCTTATCGAGAATTCAAGTCGTTTGGGGGGCTGGGTACAGACGAAATGGGAGATAGTGGAGCAGCCAGACATTTGGTTTTGCTTTCTCCACCTTCACCACTTTCGCTTTCTTGGGGCCACCCAAGTACAGCCTATGTGTGTGTGCATGTCAGTGTGTGACAGAAGTATCGGAGTTGTATTGTTCTTAAGGCTGGGTTGTCCTGCGAAACCTGGGCGGGCCTTCAGAAACCTGGGCGGGTCTACAGAAACCTGGGTGGGCCGCCCAAGTTTTGCCTTTGTATGGGAAACACTGCATCATAACTTTATCCCTCTGGAATCTCAAATACATTTTTCAAGAAAATTCTTCATTCAAGAATAAAAAATCCATATATCTAAAAGAATGCAGCAAAAATAAATAAGTTAAAATAAGTCATAAAAACTTAGCAATTTTCTATTGATTTTGCGATTTTGCATTTTAGAAAATTAAAAGAAAGTCTCCAAACATCAGGGTTTTTGTGTGTGTGTGTGTGTGTGTGTGTGTGTGTGTGAACGTATACTATATACTGGAGTGTGTACTCGCGTAAATGAGTGTGTGAGACAATGAAGACGATGGCGTTTATGCCCGGTTCATGCTTCACGCAGACACAACAGTAGACATGCAGAAAGTGTGACATAATTGCGGCCATAACGTCCAGCCGCAGACGCCGCTTTGGAGGGTCGACTGCGTGGTCGCGTACCACTCGATTTTTGAAGCAATGCAGATGGCGTTTGCGTGATGTTACGCGCCTCCAAAGATGATTGGCCAAGCAAAGAGATAAGAAGAGGTACGGAGGAAACTAAGGTGTTAGAAGGGAAACAGGATAAATAAACACTGTTTTGGGTTTGCGTTAACCAACCGTTGTTAACATACAGCACCACCGTCAAAGTGCGCGGCCATTATGAATGCGCGGGAATCATGAATGCCAGGACACGTGGACGGTCCATTGCGGGGACATGCATTTATGCCAGTGCCATGGCCGCGTGAAGCATAAACCAGGCTTTTTTACAGTTTTATTGGATTTTTTTCCTCCCAGTAGAACAGAAGTACACAGTGTGCAGGAAGGAGTTTGTGTGAAAAAAAAAAAAAAAAAA
>VXCM01004575.1:0-71074 GCA_014773175.1 Lucifuga dentata | reverse complement strand
TTTATTCGGGCTTGGGACCGGCACAAGGAGGACACTGGCTTGTGCCCCCTTGAGGCTGCATTATTCAACAAATATTCCAGTAATTTACTTAATAAATGAGAAACATTCAAAGTCATATAATTAATGAAAAATAGCATCCGGAGTAGGTTGGAGTTAAAAACCCTACACACACCTGAGAAATTCATCTCCTCAATTTTTTTTTTCCATATGGTTTCTAATGACATTGTGAACATGCTCGGTGAGATGCTGAAACCATACGATGCGGCCATGCAATGTTGCAGCCATGTGAAATGCTGACTCTCAGCATCAAAATCAGAATTTCATGTTTTTTACCTGAGCAGAGACTCCACACCTCAGCGGTCAGCCTGTTTACGTGATTACTCACAGCTCTTTTCACTATTCAGGCTCTAGTATTTCTACAGTTGAATGATAGAGACTGACAGCGCAAACAAAGCTGAGCAAATGGTCTTCATATTGCACACACAGACACACACACACACACACACACACATTCCCAGAACATGCCCCTGAGTTTAGCTGACAGTTTGTGGATGAAACCACTGAGACGCTGATGGTTTCTTACATACAGACATGCAGATGGACAGGAGGCCACACACACTCTCTCACACACACCCCGGCCCTAATTATGGTAGAACTCCATTATTTCCTACTTTACTTGTACAGTATGTGTCAACTACAGTATGTGTCATTTTAATCAGTTCCTCGCCGTCAACTGAAATTAATATTTTTTAGAATTTCACTTTCTCGCCTTTCATCCCTTGTTGCACCTCTCACCTCATGTCATCTTCACCTGTCATCCTGTGTCTGGTTTTCTCTCCAGTTCTTTCTCAGACTTTATAATTTCCATGCTTTATTGTAAATCTTTGGCCAGTTTGTGGTTAGCGTGATGGAGAAGAAGCTGAAAGAGTGTATTGACAAGGAGAAGACTCTTTCCAGCCCTCGTAAACTCTGGAGTGAAAGTATTTCCCTTCTGAATATAGTTGCTTGTTTAAGGACTCTGCGTGGTACCCATGATGATGCCAGCTGGACTGTCTATCCCTCCTGTGGATTAAACAGCGGTTTATATGTTTACAGAGGAACCACAATAGATGGAAAGCTGTTACGATCAAAAATAACTGGCATTGGCACATGCTGAAATGGCAACAATAGTGAATTTCCACTTGAGTTTGTGCTACCAGTACAGAAAGAAACTAAGACACATGCTTAGTCACACTAATTCAGTTTAATCTCTAACCAGTATCTTTTTGACTCATGTTTGGATAAATGACTCTCTAAATTATGCTACTGACATCCTACAACTGTGACCAGACATTAAAGATACACACCGGGAATTCCTTAAACTGATCAGTGAGGAGCAGACTTGGGGGATGAGATAAGGCTACACCCCAACAGATTCTGGAGCTGCAGCCATGGACTCTGTTTATAGCATCAGTACATCTGCAAGTGGTGTTGCATGTGTGTATGTTTCTGATTTGTTTTCTTGCATGTCTGTGTTTGTTTGTGCACCCAAACAAAAGAACTACACATGTGAGACAGCAGTTGAGAGTGTCTGAGAATTGTCCCAGACTAGCAGAAGTGTAAAACACGGACAAAATAAGAGGGTTAGAAAGAGACAATAGTCCCAAAACCCAAACAGAACAATGCGGTACTAGAATAGGGCTTGTATACCTCTGTAGACCAAGTCAGACCTACCATTACAGGCTAGTTACACACACACATATACACACACAGCGTGAGCCATTGTATTCTCACTGTCAAATATACTGCTTCAACTCACTCACTCTTTCACCCTTTTATATTATTCTCTTATCTATCCACATGTTTATTATTGCAATATGGTCTGGGCAAGTACTTATACAACAAAACTGGCCTCTATAGTTTGACTGCAAAAAAGAGCAATGCGTATCATAAACTGTGTAAATAGAAATCATCTGGCTCAAATTCTGTTTCAGCAGTCTGGCATTGTTTATCAAATTAATCACCTGCAGTTCTGTTTATTTGTCTATGGATCATTAAAGAGAATCCTTCCTCCATTCTTTCACAAACTCTATTTCTTTAATTATCAATTTCATAATTATCCCACTCGCACTCAATGTAAACTCAAGCCTCCTGTTTGCAGAACAACACAGTTACAGTTTGGTTTCTTATACAGAGGATCTATTTTATGGAATGTCCTGCCCCCTAATTTCCTTGAATTGTCTCATTTTTATTTCAAGGAGGCTGTAAAAGGGTTGTCATGTTCTCAGTCATATCACCCCTATTCTTTTATTTTTAGTTTTTCACTTTCTGATTTTCCACTTTTAATTGTATTATAATTTAATTATTTTCATACACCTTATGGAGAGCTGCCCTGTTCAAGTCCCTTGAGGGTTTTTTGCAGCTCTCCTTAACATTTTATTTTTACTTTTTTTCATTTCTGACATTTTGTATTAATTTTATTTATTTATTTATTTATTTATTTGTGTAAACTAATAACAAAAATCTAATTGTTTGTTACTATTCACTAAAAGTTTCTTCAAATTAAATAAATGTCATTACAAATACACGATCAAATTCTGGCAGAAGCCCAAGAACAGGTATTAACACAAGATCATAACTTCCTACATGAATTATAACATGTACAGATAAAAGACACCAGTAAAACCCACTACCAATCACACCACAGTGGGACCCTCTGACTGTAGCCTTCGTAGAGGAAAAGCAGCTTACTGTAGCGTGTCTCACGTCTGGCTGGTTGAAAGTCCTCACTGAAACAAAACTCCATTCAGGTCAGATTAAGATCACATTCTGAGGGGGACAATGGAAGCACTGATCTGAGGCCAGCAGAAACAGAGAAGATTGTTTCGCTGACCTTAACTTGAGAGATACTTTCCTCCAGAGAAGGAAAGCAACCTTTTGGTGTCACAGACACCTTATTCTACAAGCATCTATTGTAATAACGGTGCAAAGAATCTGAGGACATATCTTAGCCACTTTATCTACTGCTAATATCTCCAGTTATGACAATACACCTTTTCTGTATAAGATTAAAGGGCCATACAGTGGTTTTGCATGTTTGCACAATAAATATACACATACATGTTCTGCCAGCCATTTTCCAAAAAATATTAATGGAGTGGTACATTTTTTAATTGCTTTTCCTACCTTCCATGCAGACATTAGTTTCAGTTCATTCCAGAATTCTATAAAAAAAAACAAACTTGTAAAGCCTTGAAACAGGCTTGAGATGCTTAATCCACCACAGTGAACCACATGCCATTATCATTATTCTTTTGTCAAAGTTACTTAATTTAACTGACACAACACAGAGCTACACAGCAGAAAACGTATGTCTCCGCCAGGGAATATAGTCCCAGGAGAAAATGTCTGGAAGGCATTATTTTGATGGATGGCAAGTCGTACCGTGCCATGAGACAATGGGGGTAATACTGGTAAAATCTACTTGAGATAATGTCCCCAAGTAACATTTAGAGAGATATGTATTATTTCAAGATGTTGTGCCATGACTCGAACTCATAAAGCTGTAAATTAAATAAAAAGAATATGACTTTTCAAAGCTTTAGTAGAGAAGTAAAGCTGGTAACAACTCCAATGAAAGCAGCAGATCTGTGGTCAGTGTACAGTACAACCTCAACCCTAACCACAGCTGTTGGGTTTTGTGGTTCGTTTTGATGAACCGACTCAACATATGTCCTTGTGGACAACACTCGTAGGCCCAGCATGGATATGCAACGCCGATAAGTCATATGTTCCTGCGGGGATTCAGAGGAGGAAGCTTTAATGAGACATGTTGCATGATGAGGTGGTTTTATTGGGAAACCTTACTTTGTAATTATTGTTATTGCAAGTCAGTGCTCCCCTCAAACACACAAGCACACACACACACACACACACAGGCCCTCTCAGCTCGCACCCTTTCCTATCCATCTTGACTACACTGATTACAGAACAGCAATTACTGGGTCTGTCATTGCAGTATAAAGTATTCCTTTTGGAAAGTATTGCATTAACGCTAAGATTTGAACAGTACATTAAAGGAATCTATCCATATTTAGCTTAAGTCCACTATAGCAAATTTATTTAGGTAACTCAAAAATGAATGAATGATTGCATGTATTTGCAGACTGAGCTCTTTGATTCAGTTAAAAATATAACTGATGAAAATAAAAAGCCATCTAATGCAGCAAATTTAAATAAACTTCTCTGATTTGAACACAGTTCAAAGTACTACACAAAAAAAAAAAAAAAAAANAAAAAAAAAAAAAAAAAAAATACACAACCTTCAAATATGTCAGTAAAAGGGGTGACTAGCTGTAGCAGAACACTTGAGAGTTAGCAGATGTCCTGTTCATTTGGCAGTGAGGATAAGTAAAGGGGAGGTACAGTTCTGCAACAACCACAGCAGCGCCCATCAACAAATAGAGCCTCTAATAACATGTGATCTGATACACTATTACAGACAGAGTCTCCACCCACCACTGTTCCTGACGGCAGTAACCCAGGATCCCTTTGATAAATCATTCAGTGCCTCAGTGCGCTCACAGCCCCAGTTTTTAGGAAGGTCATTTTGAATGGATTACCCAGAAATGTCAAAATGTCCTTTTGCACTACTCACAAAAAAAAAAAAAAAANAAAAAAAAAAAAAAAAACATCCAACCGTGTTTTAACTTGCCAGAAATCTTGAGAAAAAGATGTGGAGATGGCAATATTTTATTTCCAGCATGCAAAGGCACCAGCCGGAAATTCTGAATTGGGGGTGAAAATGTGCCAAGTAATTTTGAGGGGGTTGCACACATGTAGCAAATACCAAATCATAAAAAATCTAAGTACTTTTTAACACAAGCAGGCCTGGTAACTGTGACTCAGAATTACTGATAATAAGATTAGCTTTGCATGTGTTTAAACAGTTCTACAGAGCTTGAAATCACCATTACCTAATTCTAAAAAGAAGTGTCTTTTAAATGGATCCACTCACATAAAATTTTGAGAATCTCTTTAACCTTAAAGTTGCAGAGGTCACAGTTGGGGCATTGGCCAAATATTTACCTATTATTTACCTGTATTTACCTCCTAAGTTGCTAATGGTACACTAGCTGCCATCATATAGCCTCCATAGGCACAGGTTGCTAGTCTAACATCCCCAAATTAACAGACAATCAATGATATCAAATACACAAAATGTAAATTTAATTTCTGTCTCACACTAACTTTATCATATTTTTCTTGGTGCAGCCTGTGTAGCTGTGGTCCATAAGTACATGGTTTTTGACAAACAGTAATATGAGAACTCTTGTAGTAGTATTCACCTCTAAACCTATTATATTGAAAAAAAAAACAAACTGACATTTATTGCATTTAATTTAATTCAGCTTGGCAGTTTTAAAAAGCCCTTGTTTGCTATGGATAATCGAAACACAAGAAGTCAAAAGCAACAGCAGGTAGTGTTCTAGAGGCAAAAACTACTGGGCTGGCATCGTTACCAAAATCTCAAGAGAAAGATTATAGCATTTACAAAAAGGGAAAAGAGAAGAAACCACAGATGTCGTCAAAAAAAGAGGGGTTTATCATTGCGGTTGCTGCCTCTACGTAAATGAAAGTGGGCTGGAGGGCCACATGAACACTGATCCTTAGTTTCTCAGCTCAGCACAGAAAACTTCCATGAGAATCTACAAAGAATGTACACTCATGCATAAACACGCACACTGTATGTTCTCATGAAAGGCACATGCACACACACTAAACATTAAAATGACAAACAAGTATTAAGTAACAAGTAACAAGTAAGTCTTTCATCAGTTGAGCCATTGATTCCCCGCTGACCCTCCCCTCAAATCAGTGGCAGCGGAGCCACTGACTGACTTCTTTAGTCAGTGCAAACAGTCCAAATAAAACGTGTTTCTCTGGTTTGATGAGTCCCTCACTGCAGAGATGCGTCTCTCTGAGTGGAGGCATTCATTAGAGTGCTGCACCACCCACATGCAGTTTACCGACCCCTCGACCTCACATTAACAATCTCTGCAGGCCACATTATAAGTGTGTGTGTGTGTGCGTGCTTGTGCTGAAGTGTACATGTGGTTTGGGGGTCTGATGGCTTTCCCTCTCTCTCCTGACCCTGTTTCCACTTTCTCTCGGAAAATCCTCCCAGACCTTCAGAGTTTTTGAGCTGGTGGGTTCTGCTGAAGACTCTGTAGAAAGAATATTTGCACTCACAAATGCCTTTGGCAACTTTTTCAATTGCAGCAGGCAAACAAGTATGTTTGAGTAAAGTACAGTATGTGTTTTGTTAGTGTAGACTTTAGTTTTGTATGTTGAGGCTTGTCAAGCATTAATCCCTCTGAGCGGACTAGAATACAGATGCTACAGGATTTTGGGAAGCATCCTCGGTGGTTTCTTTTCTATCCACAGAAAACAGACATCCACCAAAGACAAATGCAAGTCTAAAAGTATAAAAAGAGAGGGATCGTGTAGTGCTGAGGCTGTTCCACATTAATCTTGAGGACAGATCTGGGTAAATGTTTACGACCTGCCTTTCGTATCGTTGCTATGATTGGTCACCAGCCAAAATGTATAGACATGCTGAACAGTTATTTTCTGGTATGACGAGAGGAGACAGGCAGCTGGAGAAAGCTTTGCAGACACAGTGGAACCTGGCCAAGGTGGAGTAGAGTGTTTCAGTGTGAATTTGCCGACAGGAAAACAGAAGAGAAAGGGTTGTAGAATGCCCAAACATTTTTAGGCAGCTCATTGTGCCAGGATGGTGGCCAAACGTTTCTTTTCTGGAATTTTGGGAGGGAAGGAGAAGTTTAAGTAGCACTTGAAGGAAATTAAATTACTGGAAATCTAAAGTGGATTTGGGACAGACAATGCTGGTGTCCACACTTTTTTGCTCACTTGGTAATGATAACATGTGAATGTCTCCAGAAAAATGTGGCCCTTGTACCCAAATTATCAAAGACATTAAAAATTTAGCCTCTGTGGTTTAACCACAAAATTGCAAAATGCAAAATTATGACATCGGAGCAATAAGAAGACAGATTTTTTTCTAGCACAAGCACACATTTATTTACATTGTGCTTTTAATAGTCCCCAATAATTTATATATTAAACAAGGACAATGTGATCTTTTACATTTTTATGCTAGTTTTATTGCAAAAGTAATATATATGTTATACTATAATGTGATGTTATCTATGGTTTTTACACTGTATAATATCAGAATTTGCCAGTCCTCATGTATCTTACATTTTTTTCCCCACTACACAGCAACCAGTTTAATCAAGTATAACCAGACCAAACTTCATTTTATAAGCATTCTAGACATCATATTGGCAAATGGGAGATATGCTGATTTTTAATAAAAATGTAAACAAAGGGCCAAATTACTTAGTGCAAACCATTTCTGTAATACTTGTATGAGAAGGTATGTTGCTATACCTAATATTGGGCACTAGATGTCCTCCTTGGAATTGAGTATTGAGTGAAAATTATTGGTAAACTTATGTCTTTCTCAGTACCAATACCTTCTTTTATAAGAGACAAGATTTTCTGATTTTTTTTCTTCTTTTTTATCCCCACAAATTATCTTCAAAAATGTTCATAGGGTTCTACAAGTTTAGAGGCAGCCATACTCTGATCTTTGCATGTTCGTGGGTGCTGTATGTTGGTATTTATCAGTCTTTTGATTTGAATTATCCTCAAGTTTTTAAAAACAAGAATCAGAATGCCCAAAGAAACTGAATTTGTTTGCTTAGGCATTCCGATCTAAAATTCTAGAAGTCTAGAAGGAAGAATGGCTGTTTCTTCCACACAAGCTCCTCCTTCCCCATGCGCTACATGCTAGTCTAGTATGTTCCATGTTGAATAATTCATGCATTTACATATATGCATTGTCATTATCTGAAAACGTTTATCTATCAACTACGCTAACAAGCAGAAGTGCCAATGTTACGCTGCCCATTCAGAAATAATCAATGACACACAAACACAACCTTTAGGACTCCCTCTCTCACATATAGGCACACGTTGCCATAGAAATCTCTCACACACCATATCAATTAACCATCAGCTTGGCCCTGGGATTTGAAGGACAGTTTATCCAGGTATGTGAGAGCCTTGCAGGTCACAAGGCCATAGTAGGTTTCTAATAGTGAACATCTTTCATCTTTCTGCCCCAGGTCCACCCACACAGTCTCTAGTTCCTTGCTTCCAATTCCTGCTGAGCAGAACAGATAGCGGTAACAGCAGGCATTGTAGCGGATATGCTTCTCTCCTGAGAACCTGGCACTGTGGGTGGGTGCCACACCAGCCTTCTGAGCACAGAGGCCCACGAAAACATCAGCTGGCAATGGTGCATGAACTCCTGCAGATGCCACATACACTTTTCGGACCACATCCTGAGATAGAACATAGGCTGTCCCAACACAGTAGTCGGGGAGGTACTTATCAGGATAGACAGCATGAGGCAAGTAGCCAGGGCTGGTGGGATCTCTATCAGGAGAGTCCCTCTGGATGACTCTACCTAAATAAAGGTCTTCAGGGTGCCTGTGCAACCCCAGCAGGTAGCCTCCAAGAGCAGGGAGGTTGACAAACACAGAGTCCTTGGTCAGCAGGACAAAACGTGCCACAGGACAGAAGGTGATCACCCAGCTGAGTGCCAGCATCGTTCTCTCTGTCAGGCCACGGAGGGATGAGTCAGCCATAGCGTGACCCTGGACCATATCACCATGGAGATTAAACTCCTTCACAAGGGCTTCTTGCGCGGTGGAAGTCTGTGTTAATCCTAAGAAGAACAATATCCGCACTGGGAAACCTTGGACCTGTGTTTGGTTTGCCCAAGACCTCCTGACTGCATCTCTTTGGGTAACATTAGCAGGAGAGCTGAAGACAACAGTGAGGAGGAAGAGGTTGGAGTTTAAGCAGGCATCAGGGTTAGTTATGGGGTAGGCCTGGGATATGTTCTCCTTAGCACTGCTCAAGTCCAACTTCCTTGCTTTCTCCCTTACCTCAACAACCATGCCATCAGTGTAGACCCCAGGAGTCGGCTGGAGGAGGTACTCCTCAACAAAGTCTGCCCCAAACAACAAGGCATGGAAAAGTAACACATTGAAGAGGAGGAAACACCACTGGTGGGTGCGTAGTTTGCACAGAGAGCACTGGAGTATGATACAGAAACAAAGACAGTAAAAATTTATATAAAGGGAACCATAACTTAAATCCACAACTATTAACCTTTATTATTTTCAAGAGCTACAAAGAATTAAAACTGTACCTGCATGATAGCTGCTCCAAGACCTCTGCCTCAGTCAGCTTTGCAACAATACTAACTGACAGACCAGGTTTCTATGCCATGAAACTCTATCGGTATGTAACCTTACACCCCCACCCCAAGTCACACGCTCAATCAAGAGGAGAGTGTCCTGCTTCATACATGCAATATTAATGATATAAACAAGGAATAGATACCATGGGACATTTACAAACAAAAATGACTGCCCAAACTAGTCTCCTAACTTTGCAGGTATTGTAGTTGTTACAGATCCAGCCAGTATACACAGATCATGAAAATGACAAATCACTAAATAAAATAAATAACAAAAAAGAAGATGAGTGAGAGAGAAAATGTGTAATATGTGACTGATGAATGGTGTTAAATTTAAGCTCATTTAATCATATAACTATGTATTATTTTCATGCTTTCTCAGTAAGCTTTCTCTATTGAGACTTTGCTCTGTACATTATTCTCTGAGATGTTGACGGGTTGTTGCATTCCTCTGGAAAAAGCACTCCCAAATAAGCATTTGAGAGCATAGAACAGTAAAATGCATGTTGGATTTATGGCTTTAATATAGCCAGAAGCTCTGCTCCCTTACTGAGTATGGTCCTTTGTGGACCTTTTCTTTCCACGAATCTGATATCTGCTTAATTTTACAGACAATCGTATTAAATCTGAACTACTAAACATGCAGTATCGTGTCAAGTGAGAGGGTAGTGACAGAATAATTACGGGGGGNGGGGGGGGGGGGGGTGAAAAGCCAGGGATCCTGTGGTGCTCAGGCTATGCACAGGAAATGCTGATTCAGATTAATTCAGACTAAACCTGGGGCTTGATCCAGGTGCATATTATGGTATGCCAGTAGCTATGCATGGTCACCAGCCAGATTATATAAACATGCTGAGCTGTTATTCTCTGAGGAGCCTGGTCTGATGTGGAGAGACAGACTGCCGGAGAAAGCTTTGCAGACACAATGGAACCTTGCCAAAGTGGAGTAGAGTGTTGTAGTGTGAATAACTGGTGGGGGCAGAAAAAAAAAAAAAAAAANAAAAAAAAAAAAAAAAAAAGGATTATATGCACATCCAACCCAAGTTGGGATCAGGGTTGACCAGGACTAAATCAGTTCAATGCTTAGCGCAGTAAAGAAGAAGGAAGTAATCCGCACGCTGAATTTCCCAAAAACTCAGGAAATCATCTTACGCCTGTTTTCATGTGTTACAGTTTGGAGAGGGGGAGAGAGAGAGAGAGAGAGAGAGAGAGAGAGAGAGNATTTAGACCACTAAGGCTGAAAAGTTTTCATCAGATAAAGCTTTTTTTTTTTTTTTTTGCCTAATGAAGATCTTATTTTCAACCACTAAGGTCTTCATCAAGCAAAACTTTTTTGTTTTTTTTTTTTGTTTTTTTCCTGACAAAGACCTTAATGGTCAAAACATTGCTCTAATAAACAGCTTTTGGGAGCAAGAAACTCAGTGTGCAGACTTCTTCCTTTTTCTTTACTAATAACTCATAGGGCCACCAGAGAATGAAGAATACAGTACTCTTTATTGTCAAAATGATATGATATGATATGATATTAATGTAAAGATGTGGCTGCTTCAGTGCCACTGAAGTACAATGCACTGTTTATAGCTTTTAAGTTGGACTCTCAGCTTCCATTCCGCCCCACTAGATGGCAGTAAAGCGCCATAACGTTTTAGATGTAAACCACCTAAAATCAAAAGAAGAAGAAAGTTTGACAACCAGCGGATGCGTTTGTTGGCAGTTCTTGCTAAACATTGAAAATCATGGCCGCTTCCGTAGAGAGCTTACTGGAGGAAATCTCCGGTGCGGAGGATCCGATTGAAGAACTACAAAGTTTAAAAACAGCTCTTTCATCGATTCCTCTCAGCACTCTGAGGAACTCGGTGAGCGGGCAGCGTTTAAACGTTATCTTCTCCCTCTTAAACACAAATGAAAGGTTGGTTTTCACAATCCTCCTTATTTACGTTGTTCGTAAATGAATTGGTGTTGTGCTGAGTCATTGTGTGTGGGTTACTGCGCACTACTAGCTTAACTAGTAAGTTAGCTAGCTAAACTGGCTAAGACGGTGATTTGCTGCTCTGCTTTGCTAGCAAGCTAAGATGCTACACTGCTCTTTGGCAACACGTCTAAGCTGTCTTGTTTTTTTGTTTTGTTGTTTTTTTTGTTTTTAAACAGATCAACCTAAATCTCTCAAAGGTTCAAAGTTATAATAAAATCTGAACTCTACCTCACAGGGAGAAGGTTCAGCTGTGTGTGGACATCCTGGATCGCATGCTAATGGCTCTCAGTCCTGTTCACTTGGTCCAAAACTACAGGGTGGAACTGCAGGGAGGTCTGACCCATCCTGATGATGCCGTCAAGATACTGGCCCTGACACAGGTGAGTCTCTGCCTCTCCCTCTCCCTCTCTCTCATAAATTGGGAGACAATTTGGGGCCCATTCCCAGGTCAGTCCCTACACTCTTGTCCCATCAGCTCCCCCTATTTTGTGTTCTCATGGCAGGTTGACTGATTGATTGATTGATTCATTACCTCTAACTAAGAGCTGTGCCAGACAATGGAGAGATATTGCTACCTTGTCAAATAAAAAAAAAATTGGACTTACCCCTAAATTTGCTACAGGTATCAGTTTTGGAATGGCCCTGGGTTTGGCTGACAGGGATTGAATTAAAGAACAAGCAGAGGCAAATCTATGAGAAGCCAAGAAAATGAAGCAGAAGACTTGAAATATTCTTTGAGCAAAAATTATCCAACAAAGACAAGTTCAGTGCAAGAATCTAAGTGAAAGTGAAGGTGAGAAAATGTCATTCTGACCTGCTCCTGGAATCAGCACTTTGACTGCAGCATCTCGTCGCCCAAGGGTGGAAATCAAGTTGGTTACACAAAAACTACATTTTCTGGGTGCTTTTTCTGTTTTTTCCTTCAGAGTACATGTCATCAGAAACTGGACTGAAGCCTAAATATCTTCTTTTCTTACTCCTCTCCCTACTGTTCTTCACTCTTGTTTCTCCCTCCATTCCCTTTCACAGGTGTCACTCATTTATCTCATCACCTGCCTTGCTTTTAAAGGGATAGTCTCCATTTTTTTCTACACTGTTGCCTTTGTTCCTGACAGTACAAAGTGTTTCTGCTTCAGATTGGCAGAATGGTGGAACATCCTGATGCTGTCACCGAAATCCTCAACAACCACGGCATTCTTTGTGAAGTGATCCACTGCATCGGAGAAGAGAAGATGGCCGTGGCTAAACAGGTGATGAAGATGTCAAATAAAGCATTTAATCATCCTGATGAGATGATACTGGAACTTCAGTTTGTGCTTGGTTTTGTTGTACAGGCCATTCAGTCCCTTTCCAAACTGAGTCACTCCAAGCCTGGCTTAGACACTCTCTTTCAGAACGAGCTGCTGAAGGTTATGAAGGATGTGATGGGTACAAGTGATATTGTCAGATATAGAATATATGAGGTAAGTCTAACATGCCATATTCTGGTTTACTTTGTGGTTGATGTTGTGAGAATGTGCGAATGACAGTTTTTCTTTCATTTACATTTTTGTTGAATTTCTATCCAAAAGAAAATGTGACTATAACAAGAAACAATTGTAGAATGTAGGAACTGAGTGGCTCTGTAACCAGCTGACAGATTTCATATCTACAACATCCATCCATATCTGTAGACTACAATTAATAATCTTTACATAGGAATCATTCATATTTAACATGTGCAGTCACTTTGTATTTATGATAGGAGTTCTCTCAGGTTCCCTAAAGAATTTCTGGTGGAAAACTTGGCTCATGCTCAACCATAATTTTCTCTAGTGTTTGTTTAGAAATTTCTGCACATACCATTTGGAGTATATAGATGCATATACAGAAATAAAATAGTTTTTATATTGATTACCAATACAACGATCTTCTTCTTTCTCCTCACAGCTGATTGTTGAAATCTCATCTGTATCTCCAGTTTCTTTCGGTTATTGTGCCAACAGCAGCTTCATTTCTCAGCTGCTGGATGAGCTGACGGGAGATGATGTATTGATCAGGTAATAGGATGGATTAATTGAGAGAATTCCTGGAGAATTTTGTAATGTCACATTAATAAATGACCAATATTTACTAACCTGGTGTATGGTATCTGTTGTTTCTTTTCTCCAGGGCCACAGCCATTGAGATGGTGACCACTCTTGCCCACAGTCAACATGGTCGGCAGTACTTGGCCCAGCAGGGAATAATGGACATGATTTCTAACATGATCAGAGGGGCAGACAGTGACCCGTTTTCCTCCCTCTACCTTCCTGGTGAGTCACTACAGTTCATAGTAATAGCTGAAATGTCAGGCTACAGTGACAGGGCCAACACAAGCGTGAGAATACACATGATGATTTTAGGTGAAATATTCCTTTAATTGTAAGCTGCGTTATTCAGCTTTTTGACAGTGTAAATATTTCTTCTCTAGGTTTGGTGAAGTTCTTTGGGAACTTGGCCATTATGGAGAGTCCTCAGCAGGTTTGTGAATCGTACCCGGCCTTCCAGAACAAAGTGTTTCAGATGGCTCTGGACCCGGACCCCATAAGGATTGGGGTGGCTCTGGACACTTTGGGCTTACTTGGATCGACTGTGGAGGGTAAACAGGTCCTGCAGAAAACAGGTTAGCTTGCATGCAAGCAATGCAGGGACTATATTGCGAGCATCGCTGCCACCTTGCTAAAGCTGTCAAGGCAGCACTTTTCCCTCCTACATAGTTAGATTTCTATGTTTCTGTATCTTCAGGAGAAAAATTCAAGGAAGTATTGTTAAGAATGAGCCAGCTGGCCGGCTCAGGAGCCACAGAGCTCAGAGTGCGCAGCCTGGAGGCCATTTCACAACTGCTCACTCTACAGGTATGCATGTGAACATGCAAGGAACAGTCATTACTGTTAATCTTGTATTTGTATCTTGCAGAAAGAGTTTTGCATAATAATCTTGTGACTGTTATGACAGCCAGAGCAGCAAACAGAAGACCTTTTGGCTTTGACGGAATCCTGGTTCCACCTTTTGTCCAACCAGCCGTTGGACATGGTCCGCAACATCAGCACACAGCCGTTTCCTGAGCTGCACTGCGGGGCTCTGCGCATATTCACTGTGAGTACTGAGCTGCTTCACAAACCCTGAAATACGACAACCCCTAAAACAGTGAAGTTACACTTGCTTAATGCTACAATGGCAATCTGGCTATCAGTAATAATTGTGTTGTGTGTGCGCGTGTGTTTCAGGCCATTGCTACCCAGCCATGGGGCCAGAAGTTAATGGTGAGCACTCCCGGTTTCATGGAGTTCATTTTGGATCGTTCAACGGGTCAAACTAAGGAGGCCAAGGATGCAAAGTTTGAACTAGTGGGGTCTCTTTTGAGTTCATCAACGTCAGCAGACATACTGGGCAGCCAGAATTACCTGCATCTGAAGACTTACCTCAAAGAAGGACCTTACTATGTTTCAGCTGTGGCCGCAGTCAGCATAGAAGGAGCAGACTGATTCCCAGCAAACTCGGATATGCTGATATGCTTTATGGGTCTCGAATTAATGGTACCTGCTAAATGGCACAATTAAACATTAAGAAATTGACCTCAGATTATTTGCTGTAACATGAATTAATTTTATCTTTACATCATCAGAGTGAAAAGGTCATATTAAGTAATGTTTAGTTACTGCTTCTTTGCCAGGTACTTACTTGCACTAATTGAAGACTCATGTAAAATTTTACCCTTAAACCTTTACCATCTCGGCACTTACACAGAAGATTCATACAGTCATTTATCTTTTGAATCAAACAGGACTGGACCAGAAATACAAGTTAATTAGATCTGCCTCTTCACTTCCTTCAGTTGCTGAAGTTTTTGTATTAAAAGAAGACGCAATCTAACGCAGTCTAATGCAGATGTGTTGGATTTCTTTTCATATTTTATGTCTTGAACTATTATCTCACTCCATAAAGGTCGGAGAGAAACATGCCACTATCACAAGACTTTAAAAAGTGAAAGAGGTCAGAGAGGAAACTTTATCTTCAGTTTCATTGCAGATGTTTTGAAAAATCATTCCATAATCTCTGAAGTTGGAGGTACAAGGTTAAGAGAAAACCTTGCATCTCAACCTTAGGAGATTTTCCTTATTGAAGAATTAAAGAACCATACTGTATATATAGGTTTGAGCCCAATATACAGTATACAGCCGTATTTTAGTTTTTCTGTTATGTTTCCAAATCCCATAATCTTTCAAAATCAAATGTTCAGGTGATGCACTCACCTTAAAATTCAGTGTTTCATCTGCTATCATGTACGTCCGAATGTGGAAGGCACAGACATTTTTAATTTCTCTGTAAAAGTGGTCTCCTGGGACTATATTCCTTACTTAGACAAAATATTTATTATAAGTTGTTCAAGCATGTTTCAAGTCTCTACAAATTGATTTTAATAGCGTAGTGGAATGAACTCAAACCAATGGCAGTCTGGAAAGTAGAAAAAAGAATTCTAAAATTTACTGCTCCGTTAATATGTTTTGGGAAATGATTGTCAATAATGTATCGTGGATGCAGGTAGTATTTATTGTGCTCAAACTTGCAAAAGCACCTGTATGTTTCTTTAAAGAGAGGTGACAAGGCTTAGAACCTCCAGCAGATGGCGACATTCTCTTTCCTCATCAGGAGTTGGGTGATAATTCAACATTTCTGTCATTAGGTGTACCTCAGACAGGAAAGCTGTCACAGTCATCTCTGCGCTTCTCTGCATCTGCCACAAGACACAAAAGATTTCATTTTCATCTGTCAGTTTGTTCTCTTAAAGAGTTGCTTTGCTTGTTGACACTTTGCTTGCAGCTGTCTGGTTCTAGGCTGACATAAAACAGCTGTCATACGTTGAAGATGCACCTGAATAGGTGAGAAAACACATCACCCGGGCTTCTTAAAGAGCGCGTTTTCCTCCAGGACTCCGCTCCTCAGCAGATCATCCTCCGATGCAATTAACCCAGGAAGACCACTTTACCAAGAGGGACTCCACGCCGACCACTGCAGCTCTTCAGCCCGGCCGCACCGCCGGATCTCCGGCCAAAATGTGCAGCGAATGTTACGAGAATCAGTCATTCGTGTATGATGATGGGACCGCGAACCGGCATAAGCCAAGGTAAGAGGATAAAACCCAGAAAAACCAGGCACAGCAAACACACCTTCACAAGTAAAAAGGGGAACTTCAGGCGTTATTATCACAAAGTTATTGCCGTTAAATTAAATAAATTCTGTATTTTCAAATAATTCGCTTTACTTCATATTTCTCAATAAAGTTGTTACATTTTTTATTTTAGTAATATTCACACGTATTATTGGATTTGACTTTGTTGAATGAGAATGGTGAAAGTGGATTGCTATTTTATTTATTAATCTATTCAATGTGTTGTGCAGTGTGTGTGTGTGCCTGCAAAATTTTGAATCACCATCATCAGTTTCTAATGGATCTGTGCCTTTTCAGATCTCCATCACTATCTGCTCTCTCACCAGTGTGCTCTTCATTTCTGTTACAGACTATAGATTTTGTAAAGGTTGTAACAAATAATAGCCCTCAGGATAAAACACAGTAAATATGATGATGTTTTAATGGATTGTAGAATGGGTTATCCTATGGATCTGTTTGTCTTAAGGCACACTTGTGTTGCTTTCCACTAAAAAATACTTCATGACAAAATACATGTTTTAAATGTAATTCCATTTGTGTTGTCCCATAGAAGACAGTCAGACATGTTTGTACGCATCTTGTCAAATGACTGTAAGCTCCAGTTTGTTTTATGAAATCTGCCAGGCTCAATTTCCCAGTTTGAGGTGAGTTTGGTTTTGTTAAATGGTTGTTAAAAAAAACAAAACAAAACAAAAAAAATAAACATGGGAAATGTAGCCTTCTTCTATTATTTAAGGGTTTTGACACTATGTAGGGCTACAGCTTGAGTAAATAGGCACAGCGATGGAGAGAGAGGATGAGTGGTGGAGGATGGAGGATGAAGGATAGAGGAAAGAAAACGGTTTAGGATGTTTTGACGTGTTGCAAAAGACACCATCTTCCTCTGCTGTCTAGATCCATTTCACATTCACTTACATCTGAAGAGAAATTAGTTACACTTAATTTGAATCTTGCATGTTTAAAATATCTCACTGCAGTGAGCGTAGATTCATTAAAGGAGGCAGAAAGCATCCAGGGACGTGATATAGAAAAACTGAAATATATCAAATCCTTAATATATGCTTCTAATCTCACAAAAATATCATCTCTGCTGCTAAAATCACTTTACATCACTTTGCCTTGTACTCGGAAATAGATTTTATTTCCTTTAACCTAAATCAGTCAGTATTACACTTAAAGGACCATACCATCCATTTTGCAAGTTTGAGCCTAATATATTCTTTATTCATACACATAAGATTACTGACAATTATTTCCCAAAGGATAAAACCGTATTTCAGCTTTCCTGATATTTTGCAAAATCTCTTAATTTTTCAAAGTCAAATATTCAAGCGATACACCCACCTTAAAAATCAATGTTTCACCTGCTAATAGTTATGCAGCCTTATGAAATCACGGTTGTTTAAATTTTTCAATAAATGCAGGTCTTCTTTTGGGACTATATTTCCTGGCGGAGACATACATTCACTCAGCGCCTTTTATTGTGCTTAAACGCTAAAATTATGTAACTTCTAAAAAAAAAAAAANTCACTCAGCGCCTTTTATTGTGCTTAAACGCTAAAATTATGTAACTTCTAAAAAAAAAAAAACAAAAAAACTTGAATACACATGTTGTTCATGATAATTGATTACCTAACCCAAGGTTTCAAGTATCAACAAATTGATTTTAATATGTACCAGAATGAACTGAAACCAATGGCAGTCTGGAAGGTTGGAATTTTTTTTTTTTTAAATTTACTATTCCAATAGTATGCTTTGGGAAATGATTATCAGTAACCTTACATATGAAAATTGAATATATTAGGCTCAAACATGCAAAATGGATGGTATGGTCCTTTAAAGGCTTAAATCAATGCATTCACTCCACCCTGGGTTTTCTGATTCCTCTCATTCCTCCAAGAGACAGACATCAGTTCATCTTCACACATCTTCTGCAGGGGCCAAAGGTAACATCTCGCTATACTTTGTGGTATTTCCCTTTTGCATGTCACTCATCAAACTCTTGGGCTGTGATTGGATAAAGAGAGGTGACTCAACATTTGCAGACATTCAGAACAACACGACGCCCCCTTCATCTGATCCGTCCGATCAGATGTTTCTCACTTGCAGTTTTTTTGATGCTTTAATATGAAGACAGATTCATCTGAAACCTGGATTTTTGGCAAAATCTGTCTCTGCCTCAAAACCTGAATGTTGGCATTCGTTGAACTCTTCCAGCAACAAAAAAATAAAGGAGATGGGGGGGTCATTGACTTTAAATCTGCACTAATCCCTTTCTGGCATAATCTTATATATCTTGAATAGATTTAGTATTAGAAACTTCTATATCAGAGCAGTTCAATGCATGCAATATTGTTAATATCAAACATCCTGTAAGAATTGGGGCTGTGAAAAAAAAAAAAAAAANAAAAAAAAAAAAAAAAAGCTCATCTCCAACATTATAGTCACTGTGGAACAGTAAAGCCACTGATTATTTCTTTTAATTATCATCTGATTTATCCAACCTAATCTACAATGAAATGCATGTCAACTTCTGCAGCCTTTAAATGAAGAACACGCTTACAGCCACGGTAACTGACACCCACGTACACCTGCACGTGGGTGTCAGTTTGCATGCGTAGTGTCTGTTATGTCTATGAACACAAACATGCTAGTTCTGCTTTTCATTAGCTGAATGACTTTGGGATGTTGTTCGAACATGTTGTTTGAACAGCTTATATCGCAACAGGCAAAGACAGTGCATTATCTCTTCGCTGTATGGAGGTTAATTATAGGCAACACAGTGCACCGTGTTGTTTTCTGGACTAGGCTGTACATTATAATCAGTGTGTGTGTTTATGTTGTTTTCCTAAACCTCTGCTTGTTTATTCCTACACCCATACATCACCTTCACTCCTCTATTCCATTTTTCCTTTGTCTGCCTTCTCTCCTTTTCTTCCCTTTCCCTGTGTTCCCCATTTCTTTTCACTCTGCCCCTCCTTCCAACTCATTTCCTGCATGTTTTCCCCCTTCATCTCCTTCTATTTCTTTACATTGTCAATTCACTCCTCCAGATCCTTTCCAGAACCACTCCAGACCAACAGCAACAGCAGTGGGGTCATCTTAAATATCTCCACCCTTAAAATGGAGCAGCTGGAAAGCGAGGTTCCCCCGTTGCCGCCCCGCTTCCGCTTCAAAGATTTGCTGCTTGGGGACCAGAGTTTCCAGAATGATGACAGGTAGGCAGAGACAGAAAAAGAAAGCCTAAAATACAGAAAATATGGTGAGGGAAAAACTCATAGTGTTTTTCAGGTCAATAATGTAAATATTCATGTTATAAAGGAGGTACTCAAAACACTGCAAACCAAAGGATTTTCAATTTGAAGTATTGTAACACTGCTACAGAGGAGGTGGGTCATAGGTTGAAAGTAAATTAGTAATCATTATCAATTCATGATTCCTGTTCCTCTGTGTCACTGCAGTCTGTCTGCATTTGGAAGATGTTGTCGTTCCCTCTGGCCTATTTAAAATAATTTTAGTATTTGACAAATACCTCTTCTCTGTCAGTTCTCTTTTGCTGCTTTCAAAAAACTCAAATCAGAGTACTAATTGCCAGACCTTTTTATAGCTTCAGAAAGCTGCTAACTGGCTTTCAGTTTCAGTTAATAAGACCAATCTTATTGAAAGTGTTTACAATTATAATTAAAGTACTTTTCATTACTCATTACATTTCATTTCATTGCTATTTTGACTACACCTGTAGTTAGGAAGTTTTCTCTAATCATAGCTATTATCATAGTTATTGTCATATATGTATATCATATATGTTTGTTTAGACAAATTCAATCCAATCCATGATAACGTGGCAGAGACTGTGGTGCTGTCCGTGGTGCTGAACACATATGAGAAGTTTGTGAAGCACTCTTGTTTTGTGTGTGTGCGTGCGTGTGTGTGTGTGCGTGCATGCGTGTATGTTTGTGTCTGTGTTTGGAACCAAGGTGGATCAAATGTAGAATAACATCAGCAAATAATATATTTGATATTTGAATCTTGAGATTGTGGACCTCCTTCGGTTTGCTTTGGAACGTATGTTTCAGCAAAGACATTGTGGCTTAATTCACCATGAGGATTTAAAATGAACATTTCACTCTCAGCATCTCCATTATTTCCATTTTCTCACTCAGTTTCCTCTTTATCCTTGGTTTGCTAATCTGTTTCTCTGAAATGATTAGAGAGATCTGTAATAGTCTTCTAAATCAGTCTTTCATTGAGATTTGCTTCATTTTCTGTGTTGAGGTTTGAAATAATTCTGCTGAAGTGATTTAGATAGTTCAAAGAAAACCTACCTATGAGTTGTCCCTTTTTTCTGTTATTGCTGCGGTTTGAAAAGAAACAAACTCAGTTTTTGCTTTCCCTCAAGAGATGTATTCAGTACATAATCTGGGGTTCTGCCAGGTTGACCTCATGATCAAATGTAATTTTAGATGTGATTGCAGTGCCAACAAATCTTTGAGATGGAAATGTTGTTTGTAATGTTTGACATATCTATTTGACAAGGAAAAACACATTTTCTGCCAATGCCTTTAGTCAAAGGTGGCATTTCCCCAGCTTTTCATATGGCAGCCGCTGCTTTCTCTTTGGTAATGCTGCCTACATTCTCAGGTCTTGTTTTAAGACAGGTATTGTCATTTTTTTGGTTCTCAACCTGTAAATGAACCTGTCCTTTGTTGCTGGTAGGTAGTGCGGTGGGAGGTGAGCGGTGCTTGGGGTTAGTTTTTAAGTGTCCAGCCTCCAGGCTTGTGTGCAGCAGCTGCCTGTGAACTCAAAAATGTCACTGGTCACATCTGCCCGGGGATCATCCATTATGCTGCCACAGTGTGTGTTCTGAAAGGCAGGCATGCATGTGAAGAAACACACACACATGTACACATGCACAGTCAAGCATGTGCACAGTATCAGCCTAATATTCACAACAATATCAGCCTTGAAGTTCTGCAAGTTACAATTTACCTTTCTGTTTCTTGTGCCCACTTTTTTTTTAATATATTCTTTTTATATTCTCTTTTATCTGTTTTTTCTTTCTTTTATTTTTAATTTGTCATATTTCTCTTTTCAAATACCTCCACCTTCCCTTCCATCTAGGGCAATTATTCATGTGCTATAATTAGAAAAAGAGTGCAAAATGCATAAATGCAAATTCAAAGGTTTCACAGGTAAGTGCTGTAATGTGAAGGCCTTCAGACTCAGGAGCCACTTTGAATGCTGCTGACGGCGTGGGCGAGAGGTTCAAGAGGAATGGGCTGTTCCAGTATTTCAACAGTTCTGACTCATAGAGGAGATCATCTATAAATTGCGATGTCAAATTGTGAGAAAACAAAAAGGTGGGGAGGTCAGAGAAGAGAGAAAGTGAAAGAGACCACAGCATTTCAGTCTGTCATCTATCTCTCTCTGCTTCTGTCAGAAACATCTTTTACTTGATATGTCAAAACTGCCATTAACATCATCCTTCCTGTCACATAAAACAGACAAAAAGAAAGTCAGACAGAAACTGGAGCTTTAGGTGGCTGTAGATTCATATGACACATTTGACACACTCCCTAAATACATCTTGCTGCAACTGATGATGATGCCTCTTTTAACATTTGGACTTCAGATGCGCTGGAATGCCTCATAATGCGCACCAGCTGGCGCCACCTGCAGAAAAAGAAAAGACAAATCCTATTTATGTCCACAAATGATCCATCTTGCGCCACAGTGGATGTTTACAGGTTTGTCAGGAGCAGCGGCGGCTGAGGACCAAGCATCAGTATCACTTTGGGTTATTCCTGTCAGAAAAACGTTGCTGTGGCAACAGGCCCGCACCAGAGAGAGAGAGAGAGAGAGAGAGAGAGAGAGAGAGAGAGATTGTTCATGCATACAATTCAAAAAATGTTCTCACAAGCACTTTAAACAATTTATTCATGAAATCTAGACTTTTCCTCTCATTTTTTATCCATAGCTCTCTGTTTAGCGCTTTTAAGGCTCAAAAATCATCATCTCACTGCAGACCTCGTTAGCGCGCTTTTATTTTTGAGCTGTGCGTGTGGAGGCGCGTTGGCCAAGAAGCTTCCTGTAGGATTATTAAGGCGCATCAAGCTCAGCTGCTACAGGTGTTTCCCACAATGGATCCGAAGATCATCATCCCGACCTGGGTCACTGTGGGCGCCTGGAGGTCGGACACCATTGGTAGTGACACTGGGCAGAGGTAGGCCCCCTGCAGCGAACTGTGCACGACAAATTCCCCGAGCTGCGTGCGCATGATGAGAAGCGAAAGTCCGGGAATTTAAAGCTCTGATTGGCTATTTTGTTTCCTTTTCAACTTTAGGGAATTTGAAATTTTAAGTTTATTGAGCGGAAACAGTTTGAATACTGCAGAACCAAACATCGCGCACTGTTTGATAAACGCGCGCAGTCTCTCCAAAATCTATACATGCTTTGTTGTTTTTCTATTTATAGCATGCTGGATCTGTTAAACGTTGCACTACATATACGCATACCTGGTGTAATCTAAAGTGTTTGTTGTGTTGCCATAATGTTTATTTTTAATAGTCTTGGACGCAGTTCATATTTGTTATTGTTGTTATTGTTAATGAAGAATATACGCGCTGCGCTGCAACATGATGGCACTTTCTGAACCTGCTTTGAGGTATAATGAGCTCATCTGTCTTGGAACTGCTTATAGCCTGAGACCTCGACATGACACCACAGTATGACTAATGTCAGATCACCTCACATAGTAATTGTGCGCTCTGCAGGAGCTGATTAAGGATCATTAAGATGTGTATTTTTGTGCGTATGAGAGAGAGATGGAATCTCTGCAGGGGTTTCTCCACTCTTGGTGATCATCACAAAGGCTTGTGTTAGCTGCTGTAGTGCACACTTAAGGATGTGTGTATGTGTATAGACCCACACTGCTTTTCCCTCCCCACTGTGACTTTTTCAGCCACAAGCCCAAAACTTGTGTTACGTGCAGCAAAAGACACCCTCGCACTCTCTCAACCTTTCTCAGACTCTTCCCATCTCTCTTTTCCTTACACTCATCTGTCTGCACTCTTTCCTGAAAAGCATTAGATATGCACAAATGCAAACACACAGAATTGTGAAGATTGTACAAATCCTTACAAAGGGATGTTGCTAAGCTAAGACATTTGATTTTGATATCAGTGCCATTTTCCATGCTTAAAAGGATGGAAACATTTACCTCTCTCTTCATGTGTCTCTTTTTTTTTGTCTCTATCTGGGCCTGAAACCTCCAAATTGCAGCAAGGAAATTCCCTTAGATCAGGATATTTTTAAACCATGATTCTGTGTTGTGCTATATCAAGCAAATCACCATGCAAATCATGAAGAAAAATGCAAAATTATTTGGATCCTTGGGTTTAAGCTCCTCTCTCAGGCAGACAATTAGCGCAACAGTGTTTATGTTGTATTAAATGTGGCATTTTAAAAATCAGAGACAGCTCTTTCTTTTTAATGGATGTGAATGCTTGTCTTTCTGTGTATGTCATCTCTTTTAGGGTGCAGGTTGAGTTTTATGTGAATGAAAACACCTTCAAAGAGCGTCTGAAGCTTTTCTTCATCAAAAACCAAAGATCAAGTAAGTGAGTGGTACAGGCCATTTTGGCTGTTGCATAATTGATAAAAGCAATATCCGATAATGAGAACCAAATGCATTTTGAAAAACATCACAGTAATACAAATTTCACAAGATTCCTGCTCAGAGATGTTTACTTGCTGTATCAGAGTACAAACTGTATATATCAAAGAAATTCCTATGGAGCTGCACAGACTTCCCCCACTTTTGCTGCAGTGTTGCTCAGATGTAAAAAGGCTTGACCCTCCTCTTCCCATCAGGCCTGAGGATTCGCGTGTTCAACTTCTCCCTGAAGCTGCTGACGTGTTTGCTGTACATCATCAGAGTGATGACAGATAATCCCGGTCAGAGCACCAGCGCCAGCCACAACCCAGGACAGCAAGCTGGTACCAGCGGAAACAACAAATGGTTTGTTCACAATGAAAACAGCGTCTGAAATCTGATATAAAATATTACCCAAGGGTTCACTCGCTATTTATAATATTACACCACTAACTTTTCATTTTGTATTTCTATTGTGAAACATTTTGTCCTTTTCCTGCCGATTATTTTGCAGTGTTGACTGTCAGTGGAACGGATCAGTGCAGGACAGAGAAATTAACTGGTGAGCAGAAGATGTTATTTCTTTAAATATGATGAGTTGTTTGATATGTTTCCAAAATTCCCTCACTTCTCTTAACTCAGCCTGGCACGAGATCAGTATTGGATGGTGTTAAAAGGACAAAATTGAAGTTAATTTGAAAAAACAGATAGCTAAAATTTTGTAAAATTGGAAGAAACTTGTGTTTTTTTTATTGTGCATTCTTGTAATATCAACCATATTGATATGTAAAAAAAAAAATCTAAATATATTAACAAAACTAAAACTAATTGCCTAAAATACAAATAAAAAAAGGCTACAATGTGTAAATGTGGCAATGTAACAAATTTTAGCTGTTTTTGCAAATTAACTTTCAATTATATCCGTTTCAATTATATTCATTATATCCATTAAGCTTCAATAATTGACTTCTTAATCATCCTCAAGCCATATTTGGATTTACCTCTAACTGATGGGATTCATAATATAATAAAGTTTTTAATAGTCTAAAAGATGTTTATTGCTACAGAAGTATTGTGTATTCTCTCTGCCAGGGAGTTGATCTTCTGGGTGGATAGGAAGGTTCCTGTGTGGGCCATTCAAGTGAGTCACAACTGAAAAAAAAATTAATTTATTCAAACAAACAAACTTTTAAAACAGAAATACATGAACAGAGAATGTGCGGATCTAATATTTCACCTTAATTAGTGAGCTTGACTCGACAGAAGATAATTATCTGATGTTCCTGTTTGCTGTCAGGTGATTGTGGCCATCATCAGTTTCCTCGAAACTATGTTATTAATGTATCTGAGCTACAAGGTGAGACACACACACACACACACTCACACACAAACACAGCCTTCAAGCACATCAGTGTGATTAATACATTCAGTACAATTAGTCTCTTATAGTCCATGAGATTGGCACAGCATAAGTGGTATAATTGTCACAAATCAGTTGTCACGGATACATTCAGGGTTGATGGTAATTACAGGATCTGGTTGAGGTGAAGGATTAAGTAGTCGTGGAAAGTGGCGTGCTACAGTGAAAAGGTGTATCTGACTCACAGGCTAATGTGGGCTAACAGGTAACGTAAAACTCTCTCTCACTGTGTGTCTGCGTGTGTGTGTTTTTAATTAATATTAGGGGAACATATGGGAGCAGATATTCCAAGTGTCGTTTCTTCTGGAGATGATCAACACAGTTCCCTTCATCATCACGGTAAAACTTCTAAAACCATCTAAACATTATGAGATACTTGCTGTCTTTCTGCTGGTAAAGCACATATCCTCTACTATTTACTGTGAAATCTTGAAGGAACACGTTTAAATAATGAAAATATCAGCAAGCTTCCTATGTTGTGCTCTTCATATTTGCACAGCGAGGCAACCTGGAGGTGCCATAAAAATCCCATTAAAAAATATATTGAGAGTATTGAGAGTGAGGCTGAGCTACAAGGACCATAACTCTGAATCATCGTCATCTTGGGTCTTTAAATGTTGCAAATGAAAGAATGTAAGAATCCAGCTAGATACAGCCAAATTAGCTTGTAGTAGTTGCTATTAGTGTTTTCTAATTAAATCTGCCAGTGTTATACAGTGAAAATTATTTAATAAGATTTGCTTGAATCCAGCCACAACCAATTTTGACAAAACTTGGTTGAAGGCATGGCTCAGAGAATAACCCATTAAATATCGGTACCGATTTTGATCCGGGGTGGATCCATGATTTTTTTTTTGTTAAATTATTTCATTTAGATGTATCTTTAATAGTTCCAGTGAAAGATCCATAAAAATATGATGTTTATTATAGTTGTTTCTTTCTCTTTGGGCCAGTAAATTATTAGAACAAGATAAAATTTGTCTTGGCTTGTTTGGCCTTGACAGAGGTACACACCCTTCTATTTAAAGCCTGTTGAGGTTTATTATTATTATTATTATTATTATATTTATATTATGTTAATAATATATATAAAAAATATATTTTATATATTTATATTATATTATATTATATTATATTATTCTTTAAATATATTTATTATTTATTATTATTATTATTATTATATAAACAAGAAGGCACTCAGACTGCATACATCCACCAAGACAACAAAAAAATTAACCATCATGTTAAATTTCATTGGAATTGGCTCATTAGCCTTGATTTTAAAGGCTAATAATAAAAAAAAAATTGATTCTGAATCCAGAATATCATTTGGCTTGGCTCCAAAATTTAATTACTTCCTCTCGATATTATCTATCTGTCCCCCAAGTTTCATCCAAATCCATCCAGAGCTTTTTGAGATATCCTGTTAACAAACAAACAAACAAACATAACCTGATTACATAACCTCCTTGGCAGAGATAATTATTATTAAAATGTATCACATGACAATCAAGTGTAGAAGACTTTCCCAGAAATGAGTCTCTGCTTTATTCTGTTTTGTTTTCAAGATACTGACACTCCATTTCTACAATATTCCTGAAACAATTTGATTTGTATTGTATTTATGAAAATAAGACTTTAAGGATTTAAGGGGGAAAAATGGCTTTTCCCATTTCTAATGAATAACTGGTGTGTTATATCTCTCATTCTCAGATATTCTGGCCTTCAATAAGAAACATCTTCATCCCCGTGTTTCTCAACTGCTGGCTGGCAAAATGCGCTTTGGAGAACATGATAGTGAGTTACACAAGAATTAACTTTATTGCTTCTGTTAATGAGATGGTTTAAATCAGTGTTTTAATTCCTTTGTTATGGCTTTGTCAGCCTGGCACATCATCACACTGATTTGGTGATCCATATCTCTGATGATCTCAATTGTTTGTACTGTAACTGTTTTAAAAGCTTTGTTTCTGCTCTGTTTTAACCCCCCTGCAGGGTCTCAACTCCAGTGGTATTTCCCACTGTGGAATCATTATTATCCTGCAGGGATCAACCCTGATATCAAACTTTATCTCCATTTGCAATAAATTGTTACGATGCGAGTGATTTGAGACAGAATCCATATTAAAACATTTGATGGATCCAAGTTGATGCTCTTTATTTGTTGTGACTATACATATCCTGGAGGTTTTAGCCTCAAAGGTAACTTCGAGTTGATTGTTTTGTTGTAGAATGATGTCCACAGAGCGATCCAGAGGACCAACTCCGCCATGTTCAACCAGGTCCTCATTCTCATCTGTACCCTCCTCTGCCTGGTCTTCACTGGGTGAGTCTTCTTCAAGCGTTTCTTAGCTCTTTGTAAGGTCTCATCATGTGGCTTTGTTTGTATGTGTGCTTTAATAATGAAGCTGTACCATATAGGACATGTGGAATCCAGCACCTGGAGCGAGCAGGCAAAAACCTCACCCTTTTCAATTCCTTCTACTTCTGTATCGTCACGTTCTCAACTGTGGGTTTTGGTGATGTCACGCCCCGCATATGGCCCTCACAGCTGCTGGTCGTCATCATGATCTGTGTGGCTCTGGTGGTTCTGCCACTACAGGTAAGAAGATTTAGAAATATTTGTATATAACTTATGAATTTACATGATCTCTATTTGGTTACTCAGCTTGTTGGATTTTTAGTTTGAGGAGTTAATCTACCTGTGGATGGAGAGACAAAAGTCTGGAGGAAACTACAGCCGCCACCGTGCACAGACTGAGAAACACGTGGTGCTGTGTGTCAGCACGCTCAAAATCGACCTGCTCATGGATTTCCTCAACGAATTCTATGCTCATCCCAGACTGCAGGTACAACATATGTAGTACATACATGCACAGTACACAAAATACTGTACACACTTGCATATTCATACTCTGGTGTAGTCCACATGTGTGGTAACAGTACGATGGTGAATGTAAAGGAAACATATCTTTGTAATGTGTCAGGATTACTACGTGGTGATCCTCTGCCCAAGTGAAATGGATCTCCAGGTGCGGAGAGTTCTGCAGATCCCTCTGTGGTCCCAAAGAGTGATCTATCTGCAAGGATCTGTCCTCAAAGACCAGGACCTGCTGAGAGCCAAGTAAGAGAAAGACCCTCAAACAATTTCATGGGTATGATCAGGAACAGAAAAAAAANTTTTTTTTTTTTTTAAATATATATATATATACCTTATATATATATTGTGAAGGTACTAGCTTGGTTCAAGATTAGTATTCATGAATGTGGAGTGCTAGTTGGTGTAGTTTTCTCTTGTAGCACATTTCCTGTTTTGTATTTTGTCACGCATTTTACATCACGTGATCACCTATTGTAGGTGGAGTTGAGTTGCTTTTCTTTGTGAGTGTGTGTGTGTGTGTATGTACAGTATACACACACACACACACACACANGCTTTTCTTTGTGAGTGTGTGTGTGTGTGTATGTACAGTATACACACACACACACACACACACACATATATATACATATATATTAGTTAATTAGTTATAATTATTCTTCATTATATATATATATATATATATATATATATATATATATGTAATTAATTAACTCTTATACTAATTGTCTTTGTTAAATACTGTGCTAAAGATGTGCACAATACTATTTACACCTTCATTTTCATATTTACTTAAGGTGAATTTTGACTCCTGAGTTATTTCTTGAGAATATTTACAATTCGGTGACAAACATGGTCTTTAGAGTTTCAACAAAAAACATTTTCTGTTCTGAGAGCCACAATCTTAATTTTGAATCAACTGAAGTTTTACACATTGACAAATTGCGTAGCGTCAGAGAATGAAAATGTCTCTCCTGTTACTGGTATTGACAAAGATCTTGGTGGTCAAAACGTTGCACGAACAAAAAGCCTTTTCTTGGGAGCATGAATCTCAGTTTGCAGACTGCCTTTTTTCCTTACTGCTCTGATGCCTCCATCTCCAAGTCTGAGTCATTCAGATTCAGATTCAGATTCAACTTTATTGTCATTGCATATGTCACAAGTACAAGCAACGAAANTTCAGATTCAGATTCAGATTCAACTTTATTGTCATTGCATATGTCACAAGTACAAGCAACGAAATGTCATGTGTTGCTGATTGGTGTATAGGAATGATTACTTTAATTAAAGGTAAAATAAACCTTCAACTAGTTTTGATGTTTTCAGTCTTGGCACACTGAAGTGATGACACATCTGAGTGATCATTTCTGATGGGGGTGGTGGGTGAGCGGAGGGCCTTGTTTACTGAAATGCATCATCTTAGTATGTGTACGATGCCTCATGCAAGTACATTTGACAGGTTTCTTTGAATCATCCTTGTCGGTCTGACTTTGGAATGCACACCTGCACTAACTCCTCAGCTTTCTCTCATCTCAAATTATCAGCAGTGACTGTTAACATTTTACATGCTACATCATTTCCATCTTTCAATTCTATATTTTCTATTTTCTAAATTTTCTCTTCCCTTTGCCAATAAATCGGCCTGTAAGTTAAACATTCAGGTTAGACACATTGAACCACTTTTTCTGAGGAAAGCAAACATGATCTGCCTTAAGTCAAGTCATCTTATTTATGCAGTCATTCATCAGAACTCAATGTCTCAAATGACTTTACAGAGAAGTAGACCTAAAAACAAGGAGGAAAAAAGGACATGTAACTTATGCATAGATTTCTATTGCTTTGGTAGAGCAACAAGGTCTGTGTGTGTATACTGATCTTACATTCATTCCCTGGCACTGTTCCAAACCCGCCCACACTCATTTTGTGTTCTGCCTCTACTGAATGTATTAATTATATGGAAACACACTTCCAAATTCAACTCCACATGTATATCAGGGGGAT
Source organism: Lucifuga dentata (assembly GCA_014773175.1). Classification (NCBI taxonomy): domain Eukaryota; kingdom Metazoa; phylum Chordata; class Actinopteri; order Ophidiiformes; family Bythitidae; genus Lucifuga; species Lucifuga dentata. The sequence continues at coordinate 40,615 of VXCM01004575.1, read as the reverse complement.
CTTAGTGTGTCTGTTTACATGCAGGCCATGTTACGGTGGACGTGTACTGAGTTACTCTCCACCTCATCTGACACATGAAAGTGTCATATAGCTAAGTACAAATACTCAAGTACTGTCCTAAAGTACAGATTTAAGATATTTATATTTCCATTTTGTGAGACTTAAATTTTCCTCCACAACATTTCAGAGGGAAAAGTACATTTTACTTACAAAATATCACTAATATGTAATAATGAATAATATATTTCTTTCCTTCTAGCTTCCTTCTTGTTTGTCCTTACATTTTACTTTATTTCCTTCCTTCTTTCCTTCCTTCCTTCCTTCCTTCCTTCCTCAAACTGGGTTTAACTTCCCAAAAGCATCTTAAGGCCAAGATCATTTTAGTACCATTGTAGGTCTACTGGCTATGATCATTTCAACCTTAGCATGCTTTTGCTATTTAAAAAAAAAAACCCTCTAAAACTTGTGATACAAAGGTTTTTTTAAACTGTTTATTTTACACCATTTACAATGGAAATTTTTACTCCTAATGTTTTTTTTGTTTTGTTTTGTTTTGTTTTGTTTTTAATGAATGCAGGATTTGAGTAGTTCTGACATGGTTTGAAGTTATAAGTGAGTAATTTCCCTCTGACTTTACTTTTTAATTAGTTTTTATTATTGTCACGTGTCTGGCTGCTGCAGAATGGATGACGCAGAGGCTTGTTTCATTCTGAGCAGTCGTAACGAGGTGGATCGCATGGCTGCAGTAAGAATCACAGCAACTACGAAACTACTGTATCTGTAACAAACCACAATAATTTATGAGTCATAATTCTGTTATTTACTAAATTTGAAGTCATTAATGCTATCAGTCACTTGGATAATTCATAACTGATTTTTGTCTCTTTCCCCTAAGGACCACCAAACCATCCTGAGGGCCTGGGCAGTGAAGGACTTCGCTCCAAATTGTCCCCTTTATGTCCAGATACTCAAACCTGAAAATAAGTTCCATGTTAAATTTGCAGGTGAGAGATTCTCAAGTTTGATGTTATATTCACATCAAATCCCCTTACAATTACCCTCCCTGAGTTTATTGTATAATATCATCTAATTTATTATTTATGGTTTTGTAATTCTGCTACTTTTATCAACTCAAACTTACTTTGTCTTTTTGCTCTTTGCAGATCATGTGGTGTGTGAGGAGGAGTTCAAGTACGCCATGTTAGCTCTTAATTGTGTGTGTCCTGCCACATCCACCTTGGTCACACTGCTTGTACACACCTCCCGTGGAAGGTCAGCAGAGCTACAGACTTGAGAGCTGACTTGGACTTGTCTTCTCTGAGACTTGATTTGACTAGAGACTTGAAAGACTGACTTGAGGCTAAAACTGTGGCAAAACAAAATAAAACAAGCAGCTTAATTAGCTCCATTAAAAGGCAATGAAGTGACTTGGTCTCAGCTATATTAAAAAAAACAATCCTAAAACAGCTTTCAAAGGAAAATGTGGCATCCAGAGACCTGAACGTCTTGTATCTTGACCTCCAATTTGCTTATTAAGACTTGAAACCTGACTTGGATTTGTTTTGGTTCTATAAAGAGTTCTGATGGTGACTAATTTTACAGACACAGAGGTGAATGGAGACATTTTGATTTGTAATTACAAAGTTCAAAGTTCTTGGCCACTGTGAAAAGATGCTTGCCTACTGATTTATATATAGCAGCCAAAGAACTGGCGCAGAGATGTGACTAAGCCCAAGTAAAGACCAAAAGTCTTAGTTCATTGCTGAACACAGCAGGGAGGAAAGAGGGTGCATTAGAATATAAAGAGAGAACAGGCAGTACCTTTAATGGAAATTGATTTTTTTTTTTTTTTTTTTNTTTTTTTTTTTTTTTTTTTTGTTGAATGTCTCTTAACAACTGTGCGAAAAGCTCTCCAGTGGGAAATGATTTTTCACAGCATGAATGCAGATCAGTTTTTAGTGCTGATGTTAATGGCTGAAGGAAACCACATTAAAGGGGACTCAATGAGCTACAGCACTTACTGTGATTCTGACAACTCTTTAGAAAGTTGAAGCTTTGTGTAAAATTTTTAGACAAAAGCTTACATAACAGGCATTGAGACTGCACATGGCACAAAGGTGTATAAAATATGTGTATGGATGTGTCTACGTTTGTGTAATTGTGTATGAGTAAGTGCATTTATGTGGATGTGAATTTGCATGTGTGGGTGTTTTCTGAGTGTGTGATGGATTGAAGGAACAGCAGCAAGGTTATTCAATGTGACAATGTGACACTATTTGAAAAGGGACCCGGAGATGCTATTTGTAATGAGCTTTTCCTTTAATCAGGAATTATTGAACCAACAAAGACTAAAATAGCATAAATAAATTTAAAAGTAACACATTTAAATACATTAATAAATACTAAAAGGGGAATTCATTAAAAAAAATTATGGTAACTACAGAGCATCACACCAAATAAGGACCACAATAATTTAAGCTCATTTATAAAGGTTCATGTTAATCAGTACATCATTGCCCTGTTACTGGCATGTTGTTGTAAGGTGTATCACAGGTAAAAGCTGATGAAGCTCATCATGATAATGAGCTGCTTCATATTTAAGAGCCACATTTCATACTGCTTCCTCTGCAGCAAAAGCAAAAGCAAAGCAAAATTGACATGTTAAATCGGCAAAAGGAAAATTGAATTCTCTGCTTCAGAGCTCCGTGTTTTAAGAGACTGACACTAATATAAGAGCGATAAAAGATCCATGGGATTCTAGCGTATGGGAGGTGTGTGTGTGTGTGTGTGTGTGTGTGTGTGTGTGTCTGTGTGTGTGAGAGAGAGAGAGAAAGAGAGAGAGAGAGAGAGAGCACAGCAGATAAGGCTTGAAGAAGAAACACGGTGCCATGAGATTTTACGCAAGATTGGATCAAAACTTGTCATTTAAATACTCTGACCACCTCATCAACTGAGTGGGCTTTTTTAAAATCAAATTTACTAACACTTCACTAACACATGTACAGCAAAAACAGTTTAAAACATCACCCAGATTTCATACCACTGAAATTTTCCACCAGACTTAAACAGGTCTGAATTTTTGCATGATGGTGTGTTTGAAGAATCAGCACACATTAACTCTGCAGCTGTGATTTATGAATTTCCCACATGGATGTAAACTATTCACCTTGAGGTTCAGGGTGACTCTTGTTGCCCGTTACACTCAGTCGGGTACTGGCATAATTGGTGTAATTACCATCAATGATTGCAAAATGGCATATTAGAGCCAAGCAGGCAGACTGACGGATGGATCAAGATGTCTGCTTTCAGAGAGAGAGAGAGACAAGGTGACCCAGAGAGACTCACAGGGTCTGCAGAGATGCAGGGAGGAGACTGAGAGATTGAGACTCCTCAGTGCACACGTAATGACATGTTTGGCTTTGGTCATGAATATTAATTTTAATTTTAGATGTTCTGGTTTGTTTGACTGGCTGCCAAAAGTAGAATGTAATAAGACTTTAAGAGGAACAGGGTTTGCTGATCTGGGTTGTGTTTGGTTTTATCGTCCCTGGATGAATGCAGAGAAGGACAGCAGTCTCCAGAGCAGTGGCAGAGGATGTATGGATGTTGCTCTGGCAACGAGGTCTACCACATCCGGGTGTGTGACAGCAAGTTCTTTGGAGAGTACAATGGCAAAAGCTTCACATACGCCTCCTTTCACGCTCATAAGAAGTGAGTTGATACAGTAACATGCTGATGAAATGAAAATATACTAAAATAGTCTGTATTTTCTATAAACTGTGCTGATTAATGTTGGCACTACAGCAATTGTCTAAGGCTAGGAACTTCTTAAAAGTAAGCCATACATGTCACAGCTTTGAAAGTTTCAACAAAAATGTTAGGAACCGCTGAAAAGAAGTCTTCATACTCTGCAATCTAGTGGAATTTATAAAATATTCTAAGACTTTCAGCTCCTTAAATGAACAAGTAATTCTATTTCTTGCTTTGAAATGGAATCTTAATTTGAGCCAATAACATACAAATGCTAATTTAAACAGTTCCTAAGATGACATTTACCTAATCTGTGTTCATTTTCATTCTTTCAGTGTTCATACATTTATCTCAGTATTTGAAATTTTCACAGTTTTATGGATTTTATGGTGATTTCACTACAGAACTTTTTTTTTTTTTTTTTTNTTTTTTTTTTTTTTTTTTTCATAATCTTCATTTATTTTGTTGTTTAAGAATTCTGTAGTGTGATAGTATGATGGGTTCTATGGTTTTAAATTGTTGAAAAAAGGTTAGGTCACTTCCTTTATAATTTATACCTGCCCCTTAAATCTAGGCTAACATCTAGTTTGATGTCCAGGTATGGTGTATGCCTGATCGGTATAAAGAGGGAAGACAATAAGAGCATCCTGCTGAATCCTGGCCCACATCACATCATGGCTGCTGCAGACACCTGCTACTACATCAACATCACCAAAGAAGAGAACTCAGCCTTCATCTTCAACCAGGAGGAGAGGAAGGGCCGCAATGTCGGGGGGATCTATGATGGACCCTCGCAGCTTCCTGTACACAGCATCATCGCCAGCATGGGTGAGAGAGGAAATACAGTGTGAGTTTGGATGGATTTACAAGATGTAATTTGAAACTAAAGTTTATCTATTTTACAGGTACGGTTGCCATGGATCTTCAGAATTCGAGTCCTCCTGGGATCTCAGGTGGTAAACTGGTCCCTCCTACAGTGAACGGGACAGGGGGCCGCCGACCTAGTATCGCTCCAGTTCAGGAGATTGCTGACTCCTCCTCAATCTTGCCATGTGACCTCCTGAGTGACCAATCAGAAGATGATAGCTCCTTCTCAGATGAGAAAGGCCACTCATCTGCTGAGTGAGGATTTCTATGTGTGTTTGTGCATAATTGGGAGGAGTACAATAACAGCTTATTCTCCATATTTATTAATCATTATATTTGTTATTAAAGGATCATACCAGTGATTTTGCATATTTAAGCCCACACATGCTAGCCACATGCACATTACGTTACTGACAACCATTTTCCAAAATATAAAATCATATTTGTTTTCCTGTTATTTTTATTTTTTATTTTTTGTGCCAAATCCCCTATCTTTAAAAATCAAATTTTCAGGTAATACACCCACCTTAAAATTTAACATTTCACCTGCTAAAAAGTATGTCCGAATGTAGAAAAGATGGTCATTTTTAATTTCGTTGTGTTTGCTGTGACGGATTACTTATCTCAAGCATGCTTCAAGTCTCTACAAGTTGATTTTTATAGCATATTGGAATGAACTGAAACAATTGCAGTCTGGAAGGTAGGAAAAGCAATTGTAATATTTTCCACTCCATTAGTATGTTTTGTGAAATGGATGTCAGGTGTATATGAGTTGTATATATTGGACTCAAACATGCAAAACTACGGAATGGTCCTTTAATATTGATATATACAGTATGGCCCTTTAATATTGATATATAAAGGGCAGAATGGTGGCTCAAGTGTAGCACTGTAGCTTTACAGCAAGAGGCTAAAAACTGGCAACCAGTTTTAATTACAAGAATACCTGACTAAATTATTTTCCAGAGTGTTGATTTGTGTTTGTTGTTTTGTGTTTTTCACTTGTTGCCAGGTATGTGAAAGGTTATCCCCCGAACTCTCCCTACATTGGGAGCTCGCCCACTTTGTGCCACCTGCTGGCTGAGAAAGCCCCGTTTTGCTGCCTACGGCTGGACCAGGTGGGCAGTCAATGTCTCACTAACTTAGTCACACAGTTACCTAATACTTCCATCATTCCTTTCATCCGTCCCTCCCCTCTATCTCTCCATCCTTCACTCCATAAAATCAAAAACTGAAACCGCTTCTTGCTTTCCTGTGCAGGGTTGCAGGCACAACAGTTTTGAAGACGCCAAAGCGTACGGTTTTAAGAACAAGCTCATCATTGTGTCTGCTGAGACTGCAGGGAATGGTCTATATAACTTTATTGTGCCTCTCAGAGCCTATTACAGACCCAGGAAAGAACTCAACCCCATAGTATTGTTGCTGGATAACCCGTGAGTTCATCTTAGCACACACTGACACACACATTCTTCTTTTCTTCCTCCTTCACTCTGTCGCTCACCATTTCACACTGGGAAATATGTATGCTGAATGCTCACGTAAGCCAAGCTGTCAGGATAAAGCTGTGGAGGTGGGCTCCATTGTTAGTCCTAATGTTCGGTTATTGCTGCTCACAGTGATGGTGTGTTTTGAGCGACAAAGAAAATAAAATCACTGCACTCTGTGGCTGTAGACAGTAACCATAGCAACTTGCATCGCCTTGAAGCTGAATTATACATATATTGCTGTAAGGGGAGAAAAAGATGGAGAGAATGATTTCTTTGGAGGCTTTAATGAGCAGCCCTGATGTGTCCCTTTTCAGCCCCCACATGCATGCTCTCAGGACTCATAGAAATACACACAAAACAATACAATCTCTCAGTGTATCTCGCTCTTTTTTCCTTCCTATTGTTGTCACACACGCAAATATACACACCCATGGGCTTGGATATGCAATTTAAACACGTACGACAGCCTTGGGCCTCTAGTCAGCAGGACTAGGCAGATGTATAAAGCAGCAGTCATGACGCTGGCTGAGAACATGAAGTAATAAAGTGACTAAATCTCTCTGACTGAGATAAACAGACTTATCCGTCCCTATGAACACAGGCCCCGGTACTCATTCTTACATGTTACAGCAATACACGCTAATCACACACATCCTTCATGTGGCTATAAACTAATTTTCAGTGTGTTTTTGTCTGCTTAGCTATGAATCTCAATGACTCTGACTTGGAAATTCCCAAAATGAATTATTAGGATTTTATATCTCAAAGGAACATACAGGTGATTTTGTATTTTTGAGCCTAATATATACAACCATCATACATGTTGCATTACTGCCATAATTGCAATATATAACTGCTGAAGGTGTAATATAACCAAGGCACGTGCAATAACTGCTGATGGCACTTTATTCTTCTGTTTGATTTGATTTTGTCTGTTTGATCATGACTTTTATTCTTGATTTTATTATATCCTATCTTGACTATTATTTTTATATTTATTCTTTTACATATATTTCTGTTGCTATGTGGAGGGATTGCTGCTGAACTAAGTTTCGTTGTCTTGATATGCAATGACAATAAAGTATCTATCTATCTATCTATCTATCTATCTATCTATCTATCTATCTCTCTATCTATCTCTCTATCTATCATTTTCCAAAACGTAGTACTGCAGTGATAAATATTAGAATTGTTTTTCCTACCTTCCAAGCAGCTGTTGGTTTCAGTTCTTTTCAGTACTCTTTTAAAATCAGCTAGTAGAGACTTGAAACGTGCTTCAGATACATAATCCATCACAGCGAACATATTAAATTTTTTGTCGAAGTTCCTTACCAATCCAACACAAAGCCACACAGAAGAAATTGCATGTCTCCAGCAGGGAATGTAGTTCCAGGATAAAAGACTGCTGTTACTGAGAAATTAAAATGATTGTGCCTTTGTACAAAGTGTTAGCAGGCGACATATTGGATTTTAAGGAGAGTGAATCATCTGAACATTTGATTTTTGAAACATTAGGGGATTTGGCAAAATAACACAAGAAGTAAAATGCAGTTTTATGTTTTTGAAAATCATTGGTAACGTGTATGCAGGTATTCATTGGGCTCAAACATGCAAAACAGTCTTTTAAGTAATAAATGCATTTATAATGCATCTTTCATGTATATCTCTGCTATATGATATATTTCCTATAGACCAGATAACCACTTTTTGGAGGCCATCTGCTGTTTCCCTATGGTCTACTACATGGCTGGGACGATGGACAAGTAAGACTGTCATATAACCTTATGCTTTTCATTGTAATATTATTATTAAAATTAAAATATTAATAATATTTAGAATGGATTTTATGCTTTATTTAATTGGTAAATTAGTGTGTATTGCTTTTATGCTTACTGCTGCTTGTGCATCTCTCTCTCTCTCTCTCTCTCTCTCTCTCTGTGTGTGTGTGTGTGTGTGTGTGTGTGTGTGTGTGTGTGTTCAGTCTGGACAGCCTGCTGCAGTGTGGTATTATCTATGCTGATAACTTAGTCGTTGTGGATAAAGAGAGTACAATGAGTGCTGAGGAGGACTACATGGCCGATGCAAAAACTATTGTTAATGTACAGACGATGTTCAGGTAAATATTGACTTATTAATGTTAATATGACATGGTATTTCATATTCTAACCTTGTTTTACATTAAATAATTGAATATATCTAATTCTTGCACAGTGCTTACAAGTTTGAGAATAAATTGTGCTATTTAGCCTCATCCTCATCTTCTGTGGACGAGAATCAGGGCATAAACACTCTTTGTTCACTTTTAATTTCTTTTAATTGCTTCTTTTAAATTAATTACCCCCCCCCCCCCCNCCCCCCCCCTCGCTATCTCTCTGCAGATTGTTTCCCAGCCTCAGCATCATCACAGAGCTCACTCACCCATCCAACATGAGGTTCATGCAGTTCAGAGCTAAGGACTGCTATTCACTGGCTCTCTCTAAGCTGGAGAAGGTAAAGCAGACAAAAGAAGCCCTAAAAGGCCTGAAGGCCGATTATGAATACGAATTATGACATGCAATTGAAAGAGAGGTTGTAGAAGAAAGCAACACGTCTTATCATATTATTCTGGAGACACTTCACACCATGTTATGAGCAGCGATGTTTCTAACTTGCATCACAAACACATTTGCAGCAAAAGTCTTTTGTGTCTGGCTTTGTTTATGCCCTGGTTCTCGCCCACAGAAAGAGCGTGATAAAGGCTCTAACTTGGCCTTCATGTTTCGCCTGCCCTTTGCTGCGGGCAGAGTATTCAGCATCAGCATGCTGGACACGCTGCTCTACCAGGTTGGTAAACACCGTTCAGCTTAGCATTTAGCCTCACATGACTCTTTTGAATAGGATCACCACAGCGGAGCAACAGTATCACTCAAGGAAACGAAGCAGGATTGCCACCAAAAAGCAAATGTGCCCTCTTGTGTTCAGTCATTAACAGAAGCCTCACTTAGGTTTCTTTAAGTCCACTGTGTTTAATATATTAGCACTGGATTGGTTTGTGATATAAATATATCACAAACCAATCCAGTATCCAATATATAACATATATAATATATATGTTTATGATATGTATTTTTCTTCATGTCAGTCTTTTGTGAAGGACTACATGATCCTTATTGCCAGACTCTTGCTGGGGCTGGACACAACTCCAGGATCAGGATATCTCTGTGCTGTGAGTTCCTGCTTAAGATGGAAGAAAAGAATATATAAAATGAAAGAAAAGCACACATTTAGTAAACCCCTGTCTCTGTCCTTCCAGATGAAAGTAACTGAGGAAGATTTATGGATTCGGACTTATGGCAGACTCTTCCAGAAGCTCTGCTCCTCTAGCGCTGAAATTCCTATTGGGATCTATCGGACTGAATCCCATATTTTCTCTACTTCTGAGGTGAGAAATTAGGGAGGAAATGACATCTTTCTTATATGGAAGAGCACCCTGCTGTTAAAGATAACTATTGTCTCCCACCCTAGTCTCAGGTGTCAGTCAGTGTAGATGATTGTGAAGATGGCAAAGATAAGGGGAATGAGTTAAAGAGCAGTGACCAATCAGATCACCCTCTGCTGAGGAAGAAGAGCATGCAGTGGGCACGCCGCCTGAGTAAGAAAAGTGTGAGATGGCAGTCAGTGAGTCGGGAGTCAACCAAGGACCACAGCCAGCGCATCGCCCAGCAGCGCCTCAGCCTGTACCGACGCTCTGAGAGGGAAGAGCTGTCTGAACTGGTCCGCAACCGCATGAAGCATCTGGGTCTTCCCACTTCTGGATACGGTCAAGATGACTTTAACTTTTATCTTAGAGCTGTATAACCTACACCGATGTCTGATTCTGTTTGACACTTTCTCTGCTTCCTATTCAACTATCTTGTAGAGGATCTAACTAATCTGACAGCCAGCGACGTCATGAACAGAGTCAATTTGGGCTACTTGCAAGGTAAGCGTTTTACAGTAAGTTATGGGTCTATAGCAGATATGAATTATAAGATTGTCATACAGGTGTGATTTTTCTGTTTCAGATGAGCAGAACGATCACCAAAACACCCTGTCCTATGTTCTGATTAACCCCTCTCCTGACACCAGGCTGGAGCTCAATGATGTTGTGTAAGGACCACCACAGTTTGGTCCCTGTGTGTGTTTGTGTGTATCAGGTTTCTCAAGGTTGCCAGTTTTGGATTCAAGCAGCAAATCCTCACATTTTAGAAGCATACACCACACTTATCTTTCCATGTATTGGTATGTCTGAAGGAATGAGCGTGTTTCTCATTTCTTCTCCTGTCTGTTGTCAGATATTTAATTCGTTCGGACCCCCTGGCCCACGTCCCAGAGGAACCTCCTGTGCACAGCAGCAGCAGTCTAAGAGGGAGATATGAGTCCAGCTCAGACACCAGAGAGGACACACAGCTCTGATAACCTACACCGGTACACAGTGGCTCCTACCCCCCTCTGCTTTTATGGGCTTTGCTTACTTCGATGCAATCCCAGTCTGGAAAAGGACAATTTGTGCTACTATTCCAGCACTATTGTATTATGAGTGTGCCTACCGTTTGATAGATGACATATCATGTCATCTGTGACATTTTGATCTTCTTTCCGCAGCTACTGTATGTACGTAGGAGTGGTGTATTCTTTTACTTGAAAGCAGTCAGTGAAAGTTTTAAGCTAAGTTTTGTTGAATGCAGCTATATTCGAGTGGTTTCATTCAGGTCCATAGTTGCATATCAGTATGTGGGATATGTTACAGAACCCCCAACCCAACAAATAAGAGCTTTCCGCTTTCAAAAGCACTTTGTTTGAAGCACAGGAGATTTGAGAGACGTTAATGGATTCACAATGCCACATGATGAAATATTAAAAGCCATCCTGCACCTTAAGTACTTAGGATGAAATGCAAAGTTTGGCAGGGCAACATGCTGGAATATTTGGCCAAAATCCATATACTCATTGATCATTTGGGCTGAAACTCTTCCAGAAAAAGCTGAAAAGCACGATGCAGAAGTCAGCTGCAGTGTTCAGATCAGGGTTTATCTGTCTTGCCCGTCAAATATGGCAAATAATCCCCCAGAGTTAAGAGTTAGAATATGATGTATAAGTCTCCATGTTTAGAATCTTTGCAGTGCTATAAATGAAGGAACCATACTCATTTTGCATTTTAACAACATTAACAGAAACCAGAAGCAATGAGCCACAGACTAACCTCAGGCCCAACATTTATCACATCAAAACAAAGGAAACCATGTGACCTAATTTTTTTTCAGAGCTTATTTTTGTAGCTGAACCATAGGTATAGTTCTTCAGTAGAATAGAGGTCTTGATAAGTTATGTACTTATAATGATGGCAACTTAGATGTTTGTTACAGTAAATTTTGTAGGTTAGATGATGTTTTTGCACTACTAAAGGTTAATGTAACCCTTTAAACAGGCTGTGCCATGTTCTTAATATCGTGCCATAAAGGATTTGTTTGATATGTACTACGAGAGAAACTAATTCATCTCTCAGCTTTGCTCAGTGAAACAATACGCTTATAAATTTTCACTTGTGGCTATTTGGGAAAAATATGTATTTTTAAATGCTACATCATGTACACAAGAATCTCTTCTCTAACCTCTGACTTACAGTAAAAATCCATGTCGGTGGTTTTGCATGTTTGAGCCCAATAAAAACTACCCACATACATGTTTCATTACTGCCAACATTTTCCAAAACATACTGGAAGCGGTACATTTTCAAATTGTTTTTCCTACTTTCAAGGCAACCATTGGTTTTAGTGCATTCCAATATGCAATGAAAATCAACTTGCCTGAGATAGGTAATCCATCAAAGTGAACCATGCTGTTATTATTTTTTGTAGAAATTACTTTAACTGATTCAAAAAGAAAGAAAATGTATGTCTCTGCCAGGGAATATAGTCAGAGGAGACAGCTTTTAACTGAGCAATTAAAGCGATTGTGCCTCTTATATTTAAGCATGCATGTTAGCAGCTGAAATGTCTAGTTTTAAGGTGTTTGTATCACCTGAGCATTTGATTTTGAAAGATTATTGGCTAAAATAACATGAGAACTAAAAGATGATTTTGTGCTTTGGAAAATGATTGTTAGTAATGTAACGGGTGTGCAGATAGTATTTATTGGGCTCAAACATGCAAAACCACTAGTATGGTCCTTTAAATGTTAAAAATATCTGTATTCTTTCGATTTGTTTGTATATGCTTGTATATTAAAGTGTTATATTATGACAAACATCTTTACAAAACTGTTTTGAATCAGCTAATGTCATTGCCATGGACACTGCACACAGGCCATTTGTTTTTTTAAGCAAGCGCACATTTTCATAAGAAAATGTAGCCATTTGCAGTTTATTCTATTCCAAAAAGATACAGCAGAACACAAATAAATAAATAAATAAAGACTCAATGTTTCAGAACGTCCATAACAGAATAAAGCAAAATAGTGCCAGATTTTTAGTAAACATAAATTGTACAACATGTACAAAAAAATACTACTCAAAAATGTACAAAATGCAGCAAACAAATATCAAGTATTATGCTGTTTCCCCAACATTAAATAAGCTACAGTCAGTCAGTTGTGGTAGCAAAATTACCATCACTGCTATAAGCTACATTAAAATCTGATCTCTGATCCAGGAGCAGGTAAAAAGCAGGAAACATCTCAGTGCCGCAGCTCAGTTAGTTCTGGTTTATTAATATGAGCCACTCAGTGATCTCAGGGGGCTCATCTGTGTGGTGGAATACATGTATCAACATTAAAGGAGCTTACCGGTGATTTTGAATATTAGCACAGATTTTACATTACTGCCAACCATTTTCAAAAGCATACTTCTGGAGAGGTAAATTTCTTTTTTAATTCCCTACCTTCCAGACTACCATTGGTTTTGCCTATAAAAATCAATTTATAGAAACTTGAAACATGATTGAGATAGGCAAAAGTTAAAGGTAACTTTATTTAACCAATCCAACATTGTGCTATAGGGAAGAAAATGTATGTCTCTGCCAGGGAACATAGTCCCAAGAGAACATGCAAAATCACCAATATGCTCCTACAGTATAATGTGCTATTCATGAGATATAATGCACTGAGCTGTCTGGAATAAATACTAGTACAGTTTCCCTGCTGTAGAAAGATTACATTATTCATGAGACCTTTCTTTCCAGCATGACAGCAACACACATACGCAGAAAGGAAGTAGTGGTGTTGCTTTACTCCATTGTTTCTTTGCTCCACAACAGATTTAAAGCACAACTGAGAGCAAACACATTCGGAGGAGGATACACAAGTGGTGCACACAGCTCTCTCCTTCTGTAACACAAACACACATACTCACAAACTTCTGCAAACACACTAAGTAGAAAAGAAGAATTTCCTCGCTAGCATTCATTCAATATTTAAAATTTAAAAAAAAAAAACTTGCAAAGTTTGTTCAGAGCCCCCCCCCTTCGTTTAAGCACTCAAATAGTGAGGGATGAATACACAGAGCATCTGTATGACGAGCCTGGATGAATCACAGCAGCAGGGTATTATGCTGGAACTAGGTTCAGTCATATTCCAGTGTGAAGTCCATCTGCCCTTCACTCCTCCTACACAGGAAGCAGTCCTTTATCAAAGGTATTTAGTGCCAAAGTAATTCATGTAGATGTACCTAAAATTTAAAACATAAAGAATGACATGCAGAATGAAATGTACAAAAAAAAAAAAAAAAAAAAAAAATCAACAGTGCATTCAGTTGGCAGGTGTTTCAATTTCCTTTTCACAAAAATTCACTGATCACTACAGTACACCTACACAAAGTTCAACCACACCCACCTTACACCAGCAGTTACACCCACTGTCCAACGACATGTCAGTCACATAATCGCGTTTCAATCATTGCAAAGTTTATTGGGTCCTGCCCAACAGTACGAGAACGGCAACTGTGCCCAGCTTTCCTCATTTCCTCCTTGAGCTGCCCACCCTCTTAACCTGCCAGAGGTAGTTATGGATGGTCAGGGCGTCCACGCTGACCGACACGCTCTTNACCCTCTTAACCTGCCAGAGGTAGTTATGGATGGTCAGGGCGTCCACGCTGACCGACACGCTCTTGGCTGGGATGATGTTGAACTGCTTACGATCCGAGCTGTATTTGTAGAGTTTGTCAATCATCTTCCGGGTGATAGCACGTGGACCTGTGCCTGTGAACTTGATAATCTCCTCTGTGTCAGGTGAGTAAGAGTAAATGGCACGGAACTGGCATCCGCCGTCACGGAAGAGGATTATCAGGTGATTGGACTCGCACTTTTCCAGCTCCTGTGATCAGTGAAACAGCCACAAAACAAAAATCTTCATATGGAAAAACGTTACCCAGAATTAATAGGTGAAACTAATTTATTTTTATTAATTCAGAATAATCTTCATTGGATTAATTCATGACATCACACTGACCTCCAGGACAACAGTCTTCTGGGTCTCATTAACCTTTCCAGCCAGACAGCAGTGGGCGATGGCATTGATGATGATTGGCTTGTTGGACTTGGAGCTTGGTTCCTTGAAGAGTTTGGGTCCTTTCACAAACAAAGATAACAAAGATTAATTAAGCCTGTAAGAATATTTAAAGTATGTAAAAATGTTGGAATATTTTTAATGTTTAACCTTGAAGTTGAAAAGGCTTGAATTTCAGCTCACCATTGTACTCAGCTATTGAATTGATGGAAGAAGCTATGGAGCCGTTCTCCCAGTCCCTCTCCATGTTCCTGCTAGATGCCCTGCTCAGCACTGGGAATGGCTCCATAGAACACACAGATCCAGCCCTGAAAGACACACGCATATTAGTAAATCAAATGACTACATAAATACACAGTACAGGAACAAAGTATCTCCTTTGTTCATGTCCACAGCGTAGGAATTCTCACCTCTGTGACTCTGCCCCTCCAGAAATAACACTGTCTGCTTCAGTAGCCAAAGAGAGGGTGGATCCTCGATGACTGCAGCTCAGATCAGCTGAAAGTCAGAGAAGCAGGGTTTAGTACTAGTTAGTTCACTACTAACACTAGAATCTTTAAATTAAAGCAACCTTTGACTGAAATCAGGGACAGGAAGTTGCAAAGCGCATACAAGGCAAGACAACAAAATGACAAATGTATCACAGCGACTGAGAACTAGCTACAGATTTCCTTTAGTTCAAGGCTGATCTCTCTAAAGGAGTGTCACAAAATTGCTTTTATGTTTATGCCAGAGGTCGCATCATGCAGAACAGGTTAGAAGGTTCACCTCCCCTGCAGCCTGCTGCTGAGCCCTGGGCTTTGAGCAACAAGGACCCCTTCAAGGAATGACCTGCACAACACACGCACACATTCAGGGCTAAACATATAACAGATGCACACAGGTTAACATAAATTACAACTACAAACACACATGCTGTCATCTAATACAAAAGTACATAGATAAATCTACTTTTCTAAACAGACAACAGACAGATTGTGGGAACAGACACATTCAACATGGAGTACTATGTAGTAAAATGTTTGTGAATGCAGTCTAAAGGAAAAGTGGAGTAGTGTGTTTGATTTATGTCAGTATGCTCTTACGAGTGGTGGATCCTTTGGAGAGGCTGTTGGACTCCTCACGGTGCAGTGACTTGGGTCTATTCCTGCGGGATTTAGTCCTCGGCCGAGGCTTGANTGGACTCCTCACGGTGCAGTGACTTGGGTCTATTCCTGCGGGATTTAGTCCTCGGCCGAGGCTTGACCAGCCCCTGCTCTTCCATCAGCTCTTCTTGCTTCCTCCGCAGGTATTCCTGCTTAATTAGCTCTCGTCGTGCCTTCTCCTCTTCCTTACGTACACGATCCTCTTCCGCCTTCCGCCTTTAAGTAAGGGAAGGAGAGTAAGATATGGCAGAATTTCAGAGTGAAACAAAGGCAGATGTGCACAGTGCCACATCATTTTCTTAACTAGTTACGCTGGCTAGCGTAGCTTTGTGAATACGTACCTGGCCTCATCACGTTTGAGCTCACTCTCAGCCTCTTGCTGTTGTTTGCGTAGTCTTGCCTCTTCGGCTTTGCGCTGCTGTTTGAGGAGGAAGGCAGCACGGCGCTTTGCCATTTCATCCTCTGCCTTTTCATCATCCTTTAAGACAAAAAAAGAAAGATCATTCATAAAGCTGCTTAACATAATTCACACTGACACTAATGATACTCTCAATACATTATGTGTACAAACAAGTTATACACACACACACACCAGCAGACATGAATATGCTAACACCCTGAATTGTACCTTAAAGAAGAAGCCTAACACATTCTTCTGATCGCCTTCTGCTGAGCAGTTTGTAATGTCTGTGCTGCCCTCCTCCATCGGCTCCTTAACATCTGATAGGTCGACCTCAATCAGCTGACCTTTGACTCTCGTATTCTCGTCTCCACCCACAGCTTCCTTTCCTGAGTTTGCAAGTTTGTTCCCATCTGCTTCTTCAGCCTCTGAGTGAGATGTGGGGTTTCCGGAGATATCTGGTGGATCGTGAGATATGTGTTGGTCAGAGAGGCACTCAGTTGCTTCTCTGGTGCTGTGTTGGTTGGGATTGTCATGTACTCTGAAGGTGGTACTTCTGAGGCTGTTTCTTTCCAGCTTTGGGTTCTCACCAATCTCCTTTTCCTCCTGGTCTCCACTGGAACGTCCTCTGTGAGAGAGCTTGGAGTGTGGAGATGGAGACCTGATGGACGCCAACCTGCTGATCTCTTTATTCTGTTTAGGGTCTGAGATTTTGGTGCAGAAGTTGCGTTGGCTTGAGCTAAGCTTGGGAGGACGGCGAGTTGGAGCAGAATTGTTGCCACTGATATCTACAAAGTGAGCAACGGCATGAGATCTGGAGTCTGAGGTAGAGGTTGTCATTTTTGTTGTGTTGAGGAGCATGGTCTTGTCTGATTCCATGGATCCTGGAGGTGACACCACACTCTGCTTCATCAACAAGCCCTGCTGTAAGGAGAGCTGCATCATCTGCTGCTGAATGGAAGTAATGGCCTCATTGAGTAGCTCAATGGAACGTGTGCAATCATTCAAATCAGGTTCAGCTCCTTTGTCCTGTGACAACCTATTGTCTCTGTTTACCTGCCCTTCCTCATCTACCTTAGATTGGAGCTTTAGGGCTTCAAGAAAGGAGTCATCCTTGCAGGTCCTCATTTTATTACTGTCAGCATCTGTTGTTTCCAAGTTTTCCTGGGGGCGTTTCAGTGGCTGGGGAAGTGTGTCACTCTTTCCTCCTCCTTTCTTCACTATGTTCAGAAATGCAGCTTTCCCAAGTTTTAGTCTCTGCCGTGCTGACAACGTCTCCATTTTCTTCTTCTGGTGCTCAATAGCACGCCTTTGCTCTTCAAGCTGCATGTGAAGTTGCACCAGGTCTGAAGGCACTACTGGAGCACCGACCATCACATCCTTCCCTGAAGGTGCACCAAGCTCCTTACCCAGCCAGCAGGAGCTGCCATCGCTCCTCAGTCGCAAGGGACTGCCAAAAGGGTAGGGGATCTCAGAGCCGTCAGGCGTGGTCTTCTGGGAGCTGCTGGTACTTGAAACCCCATCACAGAGGCTGATTTTGTGGAGCTTGCACTCTGCAAAGCTGGTCATCCTGACACTAGTGCTGCCTGAAGCGCTGCAGCTGCTCCCCCAGGATATGGTACTGAGGCAAGGACTAGAGCATCCACTACGATCTTCCTTATCGTCCCACTCAGTCACCTTCAAGTCCTCTCTCAGCTTGGCTGACTCACCCTCTCCTCCAATGCCAGGCATGTCTCCCTCCTCTAAGTATTTACCCCTAACTCTCTTTTCTGCATCTTTGGTCAGCTCAAGCTGATCATTCTCCTCCTCATCTTCCTCAAGGTCTGCAATATCTGAGTCTGAGTCATGTTCCACATCTAATACAGTGGAGAATGGACTGTGATGTGGTCCAGGGAGAGTTGTCTGGACCTGATCCTCTGGCTCTCCTGACAAATGAAGGAAAAATCCACAGGGTTCTTTCCTATTTGAATGAAAGGTGGTGATTGCCCCCTCTGTGGGTGGCCTGGAAGAGCTAGTAACTGATTCTACCGCAGGGGTTCTCCTCTTTGAGGTGCTGGGGACATTGATGTTTGTTCTCCTAGCAACTATTGCTCCTCTAGATCGACTCTCACCACTTTCCTCTTCCTTATTCAGACTGATGCTCTTCTCTTTGGCTGGTTTAGTGATGGCAGGCATCAGGGGCTCCAGGTAAAAGCTGTCTGCCTGCTTGTCTGTTTTAAAGGGACTAGGGTTAAAGCTGGGAGAGCAATGAGTACTAGAAATCCTAGCTGTGGGTGCTCCATCCTGGATCTCCAGCTCATCCTTTTCAATATCACTCTCTAGTTGAGGTCGAGAAAATGCAGGAGGATGGATAAAAGCAACCACCTCCTCCTCCACTACTTCCTCTTCCTCATCCTCATAACGAATGTGACCTCGGAGACTCTGAGCAGTGAGTTTGCGTTGAGGCACTTGGGGAATTGTCCCCAGTATGTGTTTGGGTGTAACACTCATGATGTTAGAGGCCAGGCTGTCTTTGCTGATGGAGCGAGCCAGACTAATGTTGTCCCCATCATCCTCTGGGGGGAAATGGAGGGCATAGGGCACCGGCTGGGATAAACGCCTAGGAAAAGGCAAAATTTAGGAATATGATTTATAGTTGTACTTGCTGCTACATGAAATATAGTAACTACTGTAAATAGTGCAGTAATACTGAAGGTTTAATTAAGCTGATCACCTTGACCTCCTCTCTGGCCAGACCAGTATTGAGCTCTGATGCTGTCCTCCTCCATGTGCTACAGAGTTTGACCTGTTTCTCGGGTCTGCTGACAGAAAATACAAATATGAATATCTAAGACAGTTGTAATTGTCATTGTCATTGTCCAGTAATACAGACAGATGGTCTGGAGAAACATAAATGTCATCTGATGACATCTTTAGATCATCTCCAAGACAAGATCACAATCTTATCTCTTTTTTTTGGTCTTTATCTTTCTTTTCTCATTTTTGTGTTATCAGTATTATGTAAAGTGTGAATCATGCTTAAGTACGTTTTCTGAGTGTACCTGAAGTGCCATCGTTTTGTATCTTCTGATGTTTCTGTCTCAGAGACATTAAGGAGTGAGATGAGCTTGATGAGCTTGGTTTATCACTGTGAAGGAAACATACAGTTCCTAGTTATAGTTACTGTAGTTTACTAAAGTATCAGGAGATTAATGCTTCATTTTAATTGCACTCTGATGTAGAACCTGCCTTTAAATTTGTTTTTCCTTAGCTCACCACTAGCTTAAAGTAGCAGATCGATGATGTAGGCAGTTACCTGAGTTCTGGGCTT
Source organism: Lucifuga dentata (assembly GCA_014773175.1). Lineage (NCBI taxonomy): Eukaryota > Metazoa > Chordata > Actinopteri > Ophidiiformes > Bythitidae > Lucifuga > Lucifuga dentata. Next base: position 21,139 of record VXCM01004575.1, on the reverse strand, counting down.
GGAGGTGTGGTCAAGACATCAGCAGAGGTTGATGTGGTCAGGAAACTATGTTTGGTGGCTTTGGGGATCGAAACATGGGGTCGCGAACTTTTAGGCTGCAACAGCAATCTCACTGCAAGAATGGAAGAAGTGGCTAAAAATTCCATGTCCAATAAATAAACTATAAGAAGCTGATCAAAAGATCAATAATACTTAAAACTAGAACACTTATTGTACCGTCTCTGATTTCCTGAAGGTCCCTGGGCTGCACAAAATCAGGCTTCACAATCTCAAACCACCAGAAGAGCTCAGCGATGAAGACCATCACATTATTCTAGGAAAAAAAAACAAAAAAAAAAACAACACCATTAGCAAGTTGCAGGGCGACAGCAAGACAACAGACAATGAGCACTGTAATCGGTTTCTTGGAGGTATTCACTGGCAGGGTGTGAAGTGGTTTTGGGTTTACCTTCAGTACTGGTGGAGAGTACAGCATGTCCTCTGGCTTCAGATAGAAACATTTGTTCAGGTACTCGTTAGAGAACTCCCTCAGCAGCTGGATGTTGTATATGCTATCTGCTATGGAGGGGACCTCCTTCAGACAGATATCTACAAAAAACACCACAACAACAGTCAATACTATCTGCATACTGTAATATATTTAAGAGCACAATTAAACCTTTAAAAAAAAAACTACTTATAACAACTATGTATTTCCTTTCTTGTGTCAACACTGGACCAAGTATTCCAGTGCTATTGTACCTTCAAGTCTAATGAGTTCTGGGCAATAGAAATGGATCAGAGCCAGCAGAGCGGCACCGTCACACACATCCTTCAGCAAGTCCTCCAACAAGGGAAAGTGTTGAAGTGTCTGACTTGACAGGTGATCTCGGCGGTATCGCACCTGCAAACCAAGAGTGCCAAGTTTAACTAAAATAGACGGATTGATCTGACATAAAAGTTATATGCTCACTTATCAAACAGAAACATGTACATTTGTTTCATACTTTCGAGAAATTATTTTAGTGGCTTTTTTTTAATGTCAGCTATTGTTGTCTGGGTCATATGCATACTTGGGACATGCACATAGGTAGAGAGTAAGTCTGAATTTAGCATTTAGCTATTATTTAGCCAGGACCAAGTCATAGCAGATGGGGCTTTTGCAAAGACTTTTGGGATACCAAATGCATCCCAGAAAAACTAACCAATCATGAGGTACACTGATTCATGAATAATTCTTAAATTCATAAAACTCATGAAGAAGGCACTCAGTCGCTGCATTTTATAGCACTCAGTAGTATTGATTCACTTTGGTCTGCACTATAAAAAAATAAAATACATAAATATATATTCAGCCATAACAGTTAATGAATAACAGAAAAAAGGGAAAAACACTAAGTCTGAAAGTAAAATAAGGGTCAAAGATGAGCAAATTACCACACGAGAGAACTCCACAGGCTCCAATAAGCAATGGGCCAGAGCATGTGACATATCATATCAGGTTGGTGACGGAAGAAAAAAATGATTGGGAGAAAGTGAATGACAAGGTGAGACAAGACAGGACCAAGGGCAGAAAATGTTATGATGCATTTGAGATATTCAAAAACGGCTCCACAGCTTATCTTTGCTGATCTCAACATAAAAAGAAAGCATAGACTGTAGAGGAGAGGAGAGGAGAGGGTTAGGGAGTCCATTCCAAAGCTCAGCTGAGAAATGAAGGAGCTGCTAAAGGGTTTCATGCTACTGTTTTCCTCCTTTACCACTGTGGGGCGCTGTGTCTTCTTTTTAATTTGATTTGACTTACCTTTATTCTCATTGCATTAAACTATATTCTTAATATGGCATTTTATTGTTTAATATAATCATTATTTACTATGTTTTAGGTCTCCATTGTGCTATCCCAACCAACACTGATATATATATATTACTAATGTACGCACGCACACACACACACACACACACACACACACAGGAGGTTGCTAACTGTTGCACTTACAGGTACAAGTTTCCAGTACCATTTGGAGGGAGACTAGTATCCAAGAGGCAGGAGGGGGAGGAATTTTGGGTGGAGACACAAAGAGGAAAAGCAGCAGACATGTCAAGGTTTCAGATACAGTGATTGGGAATCAGACAGATCTGATGCTAAAGATATCAAGAAAAAGTTATAATCAAGCATTCTTAGATTCTCAGAACAGGACAAAAAGGAAATAAAACAACAGGATTTCATGTATGTTGTAATGAGGAGCTCTATGAGTTGGATCAGATTTTATGTTGTGACATTATTAACAAAAAAATCTAATATGGTCATGCAATCCTGTTGTCCTTAACCAGAAGAATGAATGCAGAATCCAACAAAGACACAGTGGTTGCACTTGTCTTTTAACAATGTGATGATTATGATTAGCTGATGGGAAAATGGTCCCATCCACACAATTCAAGTCTGTGATGGGAGGTGTGTTAATGATCAAGAGAGTAAGGTGTCTGTACCAGCCCACATTACTGTCCACACCTCTATTAGATCTGAAAAGAATGTGACAGACTGCCTCAGGACGTGATGTGGCTCGTTACATCACAATACAAGTGAGATCTGATCATAAAACATGCACACCTAATAGCTGTCAGGACAGGAAATAGGCGAGTGTAACCATAGTCAGAGACACAAACGACAATGAGAAGAATGGTGAAAGAAAGACACTGTATTCAACAGAGAGAAGGCTTTTTCAGAGACCATGTGACAAAGGAAAAGAATGAGACAGAAAAAGATGTGGAACAGGTGCTACCTTCTGGTGACTGGGCGACTCTAACATCTGCTGCTTCATTGTCAGCTCTTTATCTTTGATCTTGCTCATCTTCATGTTTACCTGCAGCCACAAAGATAAGTCAGCACAGATGACGTAATGCAACTGCAAACGTAATGCAAATGCAAACGCAAAAACACACACAGGCACTTGTTACCTTGTTGATCCAAAAGACCATCGCGTCTTCCAAGTCAAAAGGCAGGTCCTTGGAGGCACTGAAGTTTGAGAAGCGCTTGACACTGGACACCACTTTCTCTATGCTGATCATCTCCAGCATGTAGGCCATCATCAGGGCATCAATAAGGTTGATGTGGGAGTTCTGAAAGAGCAGATTGAATGCGCGTGTGTTTGTGTGGTTTGCTAAAGCCTGGTACGTCTATATGGTTCAGCTACTCACCATCTTAATGGGAGATGAGCTAAGGTCAAGGTCAGAGACGGGTGTGTTGTCGCTCTCCAGGACGTAGATCCCTTTCCTGGACAGAGCCTGTATGACAGACTGGTGGCTCTGCAGCGAGGCGGCCTGATCAGCGCGTAGGATCAGCCCACACACCTGGCAGTAGAGCTCTCCAGACAGCAGCAGGCGGATGATGAGCGGCTTGATATGTTCCTGCTCATACTGGTCTGTGTAGAAGGGGTCTCGCAGGTCTACAGGGATGTGATCTTGAAAGAAGAAGAATTACAGAGTGCCATGTGAAATTTACCTTAGTTGTACACGGACTATTAATAAACTTCATCAGGACATCGTTGCATCAATCAGCTGTTTGGATGACATGGTTTTAAGACATTTAAGATCTTAGCTCTCATCAAAGCTGTTTTAAGCCAATAAAGTTTCCATGATGCCACACATGACCCATGCATCAACACCTAAACTATTTTTGTAAGACACGTGTCTAGCAAAGCCTTGCCGTGTTACATAAGCGACTAGTTCCTTGGACACAGACTGTCAAGGTATTTAGACTGACTAAGAAGCAGCCAGTGGAGGAGGAGAGCACTTAAAGTCAGCAGCTAAATAGCATGTCAGGTAGCAAACACCACAGACCTGTAGGAGGAAGAGAAACTTTAAGCCAATGATCTGTCAGGACTTAGTGGCAACACTTAGCTGACTGTACTGTCCCCAGCCAGCATGGCATCTTAAAGCTCATAAACACAGACACTGGGCTGCTATTTTTATATACTTCGTCATGCCACTCCAGAGATAAAGGACCATACTGGTGATTTTGCATGTTTAAGCCCAATAAATACCACCCTCATATGCATTACTGACAACCACTTTCCAAAACTGTATTTTAGTTTTCCAGTTGATTTGCCAAATCTCCTAAAACCTAAAAATCAAATGTTCAGGTGATACACCTACCTTAAAATTCAGTGTTTTGCCTGCTAACATGTAGGTCTAAATGTAGTGGGTTCGTCATTTTTAATTTTTCTGTAAAAATCTTCTCTTGGGACTATATTCCATGGCGGAGACATACATTTTCTTCTGTGCACCTCCATGTTGGACTGTTAAATAAAGTTACTTTAATAGACGTCGTGTTTGCTGTGATGGATTACTTATGTCAAGCACTTTTCAAGTCTCTAAAAGCTGATTTTAATAGAGTACTGGAATGAATTGAAACCGATGGCACTGGAAGATAGGAAAAACAATTCTAATACTTATCACTCCAGTAGTACACTTTGGAAAATGGTTGTCAGTAAGTAACATGTATGCAGTTTGTATATATTGGGCTGAAACATGGAAAACCACCAGTATGGTTCTTCAAGGCCTAAAGCACTCCAAAAATTTAGCTTCAAATTCTCTTTGTCCCTCCCTTAAATGAGAATTCAAGTTTTTTTTGGAACCTGCGCCTTTTTTCATAAGGCCCAGGTTCATTCCTATTCCTACATTTTACTTAGGTTAATTACAGAGATACGGTAATGTGGCTTGTCATGGCTTTACAGTAGAGTACATCAGGGCAAGCCACAATGACTGACTTTTAAACAAATCCACATCTGAACCTGAACTGCCTGCTGTACACATCCATTAACATCCATTAGATTTTGCAGCTATGCTCACCATAGTTCACAACAGCATCCGCTCTCATTTGCATGGTTGCACGCTGACAGAGATGAACAGGCAGAAAAGCCTTCGATCAGGGTAAAACACACACACACACACACACACACACACANCACTGACCACCAGTGAAGCCCCCTCTGCCATTTACAACAGATAGCTTGCTTGGCACAGCTATCTGTCCATCTGCTGATATGTATTTCTGCACCTCAGCATCCCAGATCACGTGAAAAGCTGCACTTTACACAACCTCCAGTCTGTCTGTCAGTCTCAGTTGCTTTGCTGTCGCTCACAAAAACCGTGCTCAGTTTAACACCCCACACACACATCTTTCTTTACCCTGCCTCTTCCTGACAGGGAAAGCCTTGCTGTCCTCAGCTGCACCCTCATCTTCACTGGTTGCCATGGAGATGCTGATGAGGGGTGCCAGCATGGCCGGAGGTTGGGGGCTGGGTTGCTGCTCCATCCACTCGCCAAGCCTTGCTCAATGGATCGTTTTATGGGCCCAGACAGCAGGAGGAGCGTGTTTGTGTTTTTTTGTGTGTGTGTGTGTTTTTTTTGTGTGGGGGGGTAAATGGAGCTACTCTCTAATCCTAGTTGCTAATACTCCTTAGATATTTATTATCCACCTGATCCAAGTGTTAAAGCCCCCCCCTCCTTCTCTCTCTCTCTCTCTCTCTGTCTCTCTCTGTCTCTCTCTGTGGTGTGTGTGTGTGTGTGTGTGAAATAAAGCAGAGGTGGGATGCAGGGAAAGCCTTTGTTCCCATTCGTTTCGACACAAGGTCAAACTGATCTACAGTTAATTTGCTGACACTCAGGACAGAGCTGCCAGGCAGTTTTTGCCATGAGAAAGGCATGAATGTTCTTTTGAATAAGACTTAATGGAGAATCCTCCAAAAGTTAAAAGCATAACCTTTCACACCACGTACACTAATCGATGCACTTGGAATTTTGTTCTTTAGTTATAACAAAACATTATTCTTCATACTTTTAATGTGTGTCTGCTGAGCCCAGAGAGCATGTGTCAAGAGTGTGTATCCAAATGCAAGCGTAAAGTAGTGATAGTAAGAACGACTCAATTCAGAAAGTCATCAATAAAAAAAAAACTCATGACTTAGCCTCAACAAAGTGTTGTTGATGTTGTTGTTGGCTGTTTTGAATAAAGGTCTTCAGCTCCAAATCTCATTAAACACTTAAACATGTGACATGCAGTGCTGATTCTCACACAAGCAGACACACACCACCATCCTACCAGCATGAGTGCGTTCTAATCCCATAAAAGTAGTTTGGCTCCTCTGACCCCCACACTGTTAATCAGTAACCAGGGATTGTATCATAAAAAACAAATAAATATCTGATTAATTTTATTTCACAATGACAACTATCAGGCCTGACTAAGAAGGAGATATTGTAGGACCAAGTACTAGGAAATACTGCAACCCATAAAAAGCTCAATGTCAAACATGATCAAGGGATAGAAATATTAAAATAGGAAGACAACAATCTGACGTCTTTCACCAGCTGCACTACCACCTGAAACGTTGTGAGGGCAGGACCACACATATGAGAATATATACAGTACATATTATGTGAAAATTTACCAATCTGTTAAATATTCACAATATTTCAACTCAGGCCCGAAATCAAGCTTCAGGAAGAAACAAGAAACTATTTGTTGATTTGCCCTGGTGCATTTCAAAGTTTTATTCCTATTTCAGAATCAAGTTACAGCATCATCCACTGCAACACAAGGCTCAGCTCTGCAGAGAAGTATATGTCTGGCTCATAAAAATTGACTTTGTGCTAAAGTGTTTCCCTATACTGAACGACTGCCTTTCTGCCTGCTTCACCATTGCCTCACTGCCGCTCAGATGATAAAGTCATGCAGACTATTAGACCTGTGACGGGCAGCACAGCTGACCTCTTCCTCACACTCTCCAGCAAGCATTCAGTGTGTGACACAAAAACCCACATTCAAGGAGAAACGTCCAGACATTTACTCAGCCTAGCGATGGAGTGTAATCATGTTTTAAGGTTAGAGCAGACCTCATCAGAACTCAAAAGGCTAGTGGCCCGTGCATAAAAGACTTTGGCTAAGCGTGAGACGTCAGCCTGAGTCTTCAATCACAAATACAAGGGGCCAGACTGCTGCTGTGATGTCACTGGATAATCACATTTTCTCAGCGGGCCATTTAACCACATTCTACTTTAATTACACCAGATGAGCTTTAAACGAGCATGACAATTTGAGCATTCAAGTTCATGCAGGTTCGAGACTCTGACCTTTTTAGTCTATTCTCACATTAATGGAGTCCACTACTAAAAACATGATGCAACAATGTGAGGCAAATGATATTATGCGGACATCTGATGCAATATTCTTGCACAAAACTTATTAATTTATAAAACTGATGAGTCACAGCAGCGCACTAGCTGCTCATTGAAAGTGTAATGATGTGAAATAAGATTTGATCTGACATGAGATAATTTGGGATATGAGGTTTTAAATCTTATCTTGAGACAAATTGGATGTACAGGAATACACAGACTCCTCTGTCAACTTCAGGGTAATGGCAAATTTTACCACAAGGCAAACAAACGTTTTCTTTATAAACAACAACACAGTTCTCCTCATGCTGAGTAACAGTTCCCTTTCTGACAACAAAAACTGCATTGTACATTTCACAAGAGTTTCAATGTTTCTGATAAAATTTCTATATAAAATGATAAAACTACTTCTGTGTTACATTTCAGTCTGATACTTATATATTTGCAATATGGAATTATCAGCCACAAATACAGGCCCCTTTGATATTACTAGTGAGGATCTTTGACAAGGATATACCTGATGGTGGTCATACATATAACCTGTGTCCTCAGGGAAAGGAACTGGTGCAATTGCTCAGGTTCTATTAAGCAGATTTATATGTAGTTACATACTGTTTATTCATAGAAAATGTATGTCTAGACTGCACTAAAAACCAATTTGTTAATGGTTTACCATAAATCCTCTCCTTAACTAAACCATCATGTTTGCCATCTATATTTGCTCCCTCTGGCAAAGCATAAAAACACCATGCTATAAGCATAATAAGAAATGTGGTGATAAATCATCCAGTTGGTCAATGATAATGAGACAGAAAAAGTGAGAAAGTCTTACCTATGTCATAAGCTTTGGCAAACAACCAGCGAAGGTTTGCATCAATTTTGGCTCTTGCAGAATCGTAGAGCTCCAGTGGCACAACCTGGACTTCCATGATTCCTCCAGCATCACCTGCTGTTGGATCCACTCCTCTCCTCCATGTGCCGTCCCTGCCAGCACTCCCCTCCACATCCATCCTGCAGCCAAACAAAACAGACAAACCCTACAAGTCATCAATAAGGACAGCATATCACCACCTAGAGTACAGAGCAGCTGATGGCATTACATCATCATCGATATGTAGAAAAACAACCAAGCTTGGCCCACTAACAACACACCCACATACTAGCTTGAACTCTCACCTTGGCTTATCGGCTAGAAGGTGTCTGTACTGTAGGCCTGAGGTCTGCCATCATGATTCATTTATCATGTGCATCCAAATATTAATTCCAACCAAAAATCATCCAATCTGGATATAGTTTTAGCCAATATTCACTTCATGTGGTGTTTGGTTGGAGTAACCTGAAAAATCCATCTGTTTTTGGAGACTGGTGCTGCCTTAAGAGCTACTCTGTGTTAATTATCAAGCAAATAATTAACAAAATATTACAAATATCTTGTCAGATAATAATTAGCTCTTTCCAGTCCAGGATGGTTGGCCAATGAATGACCCGACGTTAACCTGGCAGTATTAGGTTCGCTGTTTTAAGGCGTTAGCTCGGTAAAATGAACGGGCATATCGCGAAAATTAACCTGAGAAAATTCACAGAATTACCTTTAGGTGAGCATTAGATCCTTTTACATTGTTTTGAAAGGTGGAAGTGTAGCTAAAGAGGCTAAAATGCGATGCTAGCTATGAAATAACTGAGGACTCCTACCTGTCCAGCAACACAGATCTTCGGCCTTTCTGGATAACGGCTCGGCTTGCGGCTAATGGTCGTTAATCCAATAATAAAAATATGACAGGCAACCATCCGGCCTGTTTATTTTCGAGGTAAATGTTAATATCCCAAAGCCGGCAGATTCATATGCACTGTCATTGCTCTGAATGAAGGCTAGCGGGTACAATGGAGGCAGACAGCCTGTTATAGGAGCCTGTCTCTATGGGGACGGGTACTATCTTCTTGCAATACACCGGTTCACCTATAGAGGGCGCTGGATAGCGAGGGAGAGAGAGAGAGAGAAAGAGAGAGANAGAGAGAGAGAGAGAGAGAGAGAGAGAGAGAGAGAGAAAGAGAGAGAGAGAGAGGGTCGAAACGACTGTCATCTTTTTGCTGTTAGTATTTTATAATATTATTTTAGTTTTTGTATGCAGAGCATTGGCAAATACTGTAAGTTTATACGGGAATGCTGATAAAGCCTTTTGAAATTGAAAAGAGAAGGAGAGAGAGAGAGAGAGAGAGAGAGAGAGAGAGAGAGAGAGAGAGAGAGAGAGAGAGCATCATCTTCATCAATCTTTATCACTATATAGTCTCTGGTCAGCACCATGGACAGCAGAAATGAGCATCAGTATCAAGTTTTGTGTATGGACATTAAGTGTGAAATGAACTCCATTCTTGAATTTGACATTATTCCTTCCCTATCAGCCTGAACTACACTATTAGAGTGCCTACTTTTTTCTTTTTTCACTTTCCAGTTTTATTTGTGATAAACTGGGGTGATTTTCAGTTACAGCAGTAACACCTTTTCCAGATTCCCATTTACACAAAATTGCACTTCACCATCAGCGGTAAGGGATGATTTTCAGCAACAAGTACACTAATGATTGTATTTCCTCACCATCACCACTAGAGGGCGACAGATACCAGCTGCTATGGCGACGAGGCGTTTGGCTTTCACATCAGAACAGATGTATACATTTTGAGGAGATTGGTATGCTATCAGCCACATAATATTTCAGAGAAAAATAAACAAGACAATATGCCAAAAAGTAAAATCTTAACAATAACTTTTATTGAACAAAGACAATTTAACAAAGCATGTTAATCAGGAAATACTTCTTTGCAAACTACAACTTTGCATGAACATTGATTTTGAATTACATCTTTTATTTAAAAAACATCTTTAGCTCTGGATTAGTTTATAAAACATGACATTAGACACCTTATACTACACTTCTCGTTAAGTGTAGGTGATGTCAATTAACACACTACTAAAGGTCCCCGTGTCTTTCACAAGCGTTTTCCACCTTGAAGACACTTTTACATGAAATCTCACAAATACATCTCCTTTCTGAGGAAAAACATAAATCACACTGGCACTATTTAAACTGTGGTGAATGTAACATTGAACTTTATACAATCACATTACAATTTAATACTTAATAGGTTGACCATTGTAACTATAATCACTGAATTGGGATACAGTACAACATAGATGAATCACTTCATTCATCCTTGCATCATAAATTATTACAAACTCATAACAAGTACTCTACACCAGTCTAGCCTGTTATATATTAAAATTCATAAAGATGCTTTTTAAATTTATTTTAAATGCATCTAAGGACATTTGTTATGTGCGCTGTTGTGTAAGAAAGCTGTTTGTGTTTTCTGGCCACAGATTTCCAAAGTAAATTACCAAAGTTTTATTACATCACCTATAATTTTCTTTGTTATGTTTTCCATTCAGTCAAGAGAGAAAATGGTAGCAAGCAATATTATGAAAGGTGACATTTTAGGTATCCCATATATATTTTCAAATACACATTTGATCATCTAATACAGACTCAGTGATAAGACTTAGTGAATTGCGGTTTAGTAACAAATTCTGTCACTTACAGAAAACACAGGTTAAAATCTAAATAATTAATACTGAAACTTCAAAAATGATCTATAAAAGCTGAAAACAATTTTGTACAAATAATGCAGAAACAATACAAATCCCAAAATAAAGACTTGTAAAGACTGGTGTGCCCAAAAAAAAAAAAAAAAAAANAAAAAAAAAAAAAAAAAAAATCAGTGAATATAGCAACACAAGACACAAATAAATAGCCAGTGTACAGATCTAGGAGCCTCTTTTGGATATACACTCCTCTTTGAGCAGTCCCTAGTCTTCCCATACACAAAAATGAAAAATAAAAATAAAAAAGCATAAATATAAAAGCATTTTCTTTATATCTTGTAACAAAAAAGCACATAAATAAATACAAAATTACTAAAAATGTTCTTATCATTAGTATAAAAACTGATAATGAAGCAGGAGCATCTTCAGTCTTGAAACAGGCTTGTCACTCTTTTTATGAAGTATGTCTGTATAATATATTTTTCCACTAAAATAGTTCCATTCATTTCCTTCACAAGTCTCTACTTAAACTGTTCTGGGATGAGATTCATCTGTGAGTGGATACTTGTGGGAGGACTGGAGATGCCTTCTGACCAGTCAGACATATTGGAATGTGGGGATGAGCTGGACCACTGGTCAGGGGAGCCTGGGGAAGGCGTAAGAAATGGGTGGTCAGGCACCTGTAGCTGGTGGTTTGGTGTGTTGTCCATGGGTCCAGAATAGCTGTGCTGGGAAGGAGGGGTAAGAAACTGGGTCCCAAGGATCTGTGTCTCCTGGGGCATGACTGTGTGGATGGGCATGGAGCAGCCTGAGCCATTGTTTTGCTGCATGTCTGATCCATTTAGCTCGATGCTAGGGAAGCTCTGGTTGAGGGGCTGTCCGGCTGTGGTGGAGTTTGAGTTCTGATGCTGGAGCTGCCGGGTGTGAGCCTGCTGCTGCATCATATGTGGAGCTGAGCCCAGGTGGCTGGTCTGCAGACCCTGGTAGCCCATGATCTGTGACAGAGTGGCAGTGTTGACCCCATGGAGAGCACCCATCATGCTGTGGGACATGGTCGGGCCCTGGGTGAAGCTTCCTTGCTGCCCCACACCTGGGTGCATCCTGGAGACCCAATCACACTGGCCTCCTCTGGCCCCGGCTCCAACTATCGACTGTGTCACCTGACTGCTAGGGCTGGACACTGGTAGGTGGGAGAGACGGGGTGGATTTGGGTCAAAAGATATGCGACCCATATCCTGGCCCTTACCAATGCTAATCTGTCCAATATGGGAGTCTCCGTTGCCTTGTAAATGATTTAGAGACATAGATGGAGATTGTTGGAAGGGTGAAGTCATGGGAGGGGACGCGACATCAGACAGGTAGCCATGTGGTGATTCAAGAGAATCAACTGGGGAGAGGACAGCTGAGGTATCAAGCAGATTACCCTTCCCATCCAGTGACTTTTTCTTCTTTAATCTATTTTCTTTGCTCCCATCCTTTCCTCCTTTCCCAAAGGAGCTAATTTTGCGAACTTTCTTCACAGAAAGGGTTGGCTTGAGGTTGCCAAGGTAGTCACTAGGGGAGCAGAGTGGTGGGGAGAGGCTGGAGGTGCTTAGTGGGGCACTGTGGAGCCCAGGACTCCTAACCACATTGTACTCATCCAGCAGACGCACGATGTCGTGGTGCATGCGCTCCTGGGCAATATCTCGGGGTAACTGGTCTAGATGGTCGGTGATCTCACGGTTGGAAAAGTGTTCCAAAAGCACCTTGGCTGTCTCATAGCTGCCTTCACGGGCTGCAAGGAACAGAGGCGTCTCTTCCTACAGAAAGTACAACAATACACAGTAAATACAACAAATATACTACTGGGATTGTAAGGGTGTACATAATTGCCACGTAGCTCCATCATAGTCACATCATTTCACATACCTTGTTGTCTTGCATGTCTTTGTTGGCACCGTTCTTCAGCAACACCATAGCAGCCTCCACATTGTTCACTGCTGCAGCCCAGTGAAGAGCTGATTTACCTGCAGGGAGAGTAAAAAAAATGTGTGGGGGGGAATTGTCATTACAACCCATTGTTGAGCTTGAGGAATTTGTATGGAGATGATATGGTGATAAAATGATAGCTACCAGAGTCGTCGGTGGCGTTGGCATCAGCATGGCAGTTGATAAGCTCCTCTACCATACCCTCAACGGCCAATCGAGCTGCCAGAATCAGCGGCGTTGTTCCATCGTGCATGCGGGCATCAAGGTCAGTGGCACGGTTCCGAATTAAAATCTGCAAAAAAACAGATTTGTTTAGCAAAGTGTCTTTACAATGCAGGAAAAGGTTTATTAAATAAAAGCTTAGAGAGCTATGAAACTATAGTGGTAGAAGCAGTTACCTGAAACACTCCCTGCGCATCAGCAGCCACAGCAGCATGAAGTGGAGTGCGGCCCATGTTGTCCTGAACATTGGCATCAGCACTAGATTCCAGGAGTCGTTTGGCAGCATCAGAGCGGGCGTAGCGGGCAGCCAGATGGAGGGCAGTCTCACCTGTGCGGTCAGTCTGGTTGTGGAGGTTTGCTCCTTGGTAAATAAAGTCAGAGATGATTTCTGCAGATGGATCCTCTTCCTCTTCACTGTTGCCGGTCTCCAGTCCTCCACCGCTGCAGGAAGCAATCATCAGGGGAGTGAAACCATCTGAAAGAAGAAGTGAGACAAATATTTTGGTGAATTCTTAGTCATGTGTCCATCTTGTTAACAGCACTATAAGTGGGTTGGAAAACTATTCGATTTCACGACACACAAAAACAAAATTCTGATATCAGGTTACACATCAGCAAAATATAATTCATTAAAAATTGCATAACTGTTATCCTTAGCTGTACATACCAGGTCCTCTGACATTGACATCCATGCAATCATTCTCTATTTCTCCCTGTGGAGGAGTCGGGGCAATGGAGGGGATACGTAGGTCAGCTGCATCCAGGTGCTGCTGTGTCCACTTCCTCTGATCAGTATGATCACTCAGATCTAACATGGCCTGCTCCTCAAACTGAAAATCAAATCCATAGTCATGTTAGCATCAACACATGTGACTATTGTTGAGAAAAAGGTAGTTCGGTAAAATACAAAACAGCTGAAAATATGGAAAATGTTTGACTTACCCTAAAGCGTCTGAAGTCTGGATCCTCATCACCCCATTCATTTTGATTGTCATCCATGAGATTGATGTCAGGATTTTTCATAGGCCTATTTGTAAAAAAGGAAACAACAGTTACACATCAAACACAAATCACACAAATACAGTGATACTGTATTTATTTTAGACAGCCAAGGCTTGGGGGAATTAGAGCTGGATTGTTGTGGCAAGTCCACTTACTTCAGGCCAACAGAATCCTCTCCAACAGGCTCTCTGCGTTTCTTTTTACTGGGTTCTGATACTTTGAATCCCTCAGGGAACCACAGCTGGCCATGCTCACGCCTCCGCTTACGGGACACCAGAACACCAAGACAGATGAAGCCCAAAGCAGCCAAGCCCAGGAAGACCACATACATGGGATAGAGTTCTGGTCCGGAAGGAGTAGGCCTCACACCTGGAAAGATAGCCATTGTCATTCATTTAGGATTAAAACCCAAATCACAACCTTGAATATACTATGATATTAGAGTATTTGTAATGTAATAAGCTGGATACATAATAGAAAGGAAAAGGGATACTACGTACTGGTGACAGCTTCAATATAGGGAACGTTGAGATTCCCACTGGTGGCCAGCGCTCCAAGGAATGCAGCTACATCCGTAGCACTCTGGAAGCACTCAGTCGACTGCTGGTAACACTGACGGTTGTCAATTTCCAGGTACACCACAGACCTTCAGGAAGAAACAGACCATGTTAGCATTCAACAAAGCTTTGTACTGTATAACACAAATATAGCTTGCATTTTTGTTAAAAGAGTCCCAGTATGTTCCATTTATGCCAATATACAAGTAAATTTGATTCTTTTGAGATACCTACCCTTTGATTTGCACGGGGTCCAGTTCCCTGCGTTTACGTTGGCTGACCATGGCAGTCACACTGTCCTTCATCTGACCCAAAACATCAGCTGGCATTGTAGCCCACTCTGGCCAGCCATCTGTGGAACGCTTCATATTATGCTTAACCAGTTCCTGTTCATTGCCATAGTAGGGGAAGATCATTGGTTCTCCTTTGGCATCACGGCGGAATACAACGTTGGTGTGGAGAACACTGCTGAGCTCTCTGAGGAAGGCTGAAGAACGATTTTTAAGCTGTTCCGGGGGTATGTGGACCACCAGAACTAAGTGCCCATCTGCCAGCTTCTCTGGCATGTTGTTGGCACAGTCCAGGCCATCCCATTCACATTCTGCGTTGTTGCAGCCCTGGTCACAGTGACCATCAGCATAGTGGTCTTTACAGTACTGGTCATAGAGCGGGCTGGAAAAAAGATGGCGATTGGGTTACTCCAAATGCCATCTGAGCAAGAACACGAAACTACAGCAAACTCAAATCTACTCTAGTCAGTTTTGGTTGAGACTTACTTGCATTGTCCTTCCTGTCCCTGGCAATCAAAGCCATCATAGAGACACCCAGGGCTGTTGCACTGCCCGTCACACTTCCCATCATTGAAGTAACGCCAGCACTGCAAAGCTGCAGAGCAGTTCTGCCACGGATCATCAAAATTAAGCGAGCAGTCTCCCCCATCCCAGCCACAGGCATGGTTGTTGCACAGCGAGTCGCAGATGTGGTTGCCTGCCCATTCATCACACTGAGGAATCTCACAGCTCACCTCCACTTCCGGAGGAGGGGTGATGTCACGGCCAAACCCTCCCACAAAGGAATAGTCCAGGATGTGACACAACAGGCCATTGAAATTGCTGGGGCAGCTGCAGTGAAAGAACGGGGCCTCTGAAGTGATCTGGCAAGTGCCACCATTGTAGCAAGGGTTGGAGATACAGAGGCTGTCAGTGGGGGTCTGGCACTCAGGCCCAGTGAAGGCTGGTGGACACAGACAGCGTGGGCTGAGGTGGCCTGACACACATGTACCACCATTCCTACAACTCAGACTCCCACAGGAGCGAGAATCATATTCACAAGATGATCCAGTGAATCCCTGTAAGGACAGAAATGGAGAGTGGCTAAAATAATTGCACTATACTTGGAGGGGAAATGATATATTTAAAATACATTACTCAACTAATGCTATACTCACCGGTGGGCATTTGCAGATGAAACCATGAGGTGTGTTGCTAGCAACAGCACATGTTCCTCCATTTCTGCAGGGTCTTCCTTTACAGCCATCAAACACCTTGTCACAACGCTGACCTGGAGAACAGGGGCAAAATAGTATCATGTGTCTAGTAAACATATGAACACATAGACACTGTAGGCAGACATATTGCTTCTTGTAACATACACAAGACAAAGTACCTGTGTATCCAGTCCGGCATTCGCAGCGGTAGCTGTTGGTGAGCTGAATGCAGTTGTAGGAGCCTCGGGGATCACAGGGATCTGACAAACACTCATTGACATCACCTTCACATCGCTCGCCTACGTAGCCTGGTGGGCACACACACTGGTAGCCACCAATCCGGTCCACACATTTGCCATTGTTGAAGCACTTCGGTTCATTGGTCAGTGGATCAGTGGAGGGGTTGCAGTCATCCAAATTAATCTCACAGTGAACACCTGAGGGAAATGGAAATGTTAGGTTAAAAAAAAATGCCATATTGTTATTTGTGTGTGTGCGTGTGTGTAAAGGCATATACCTTGTGTTCCTCTGGGACAGGAGCATTTGTATGTGTTGATGAGATCAATGCAGGTGCCTCCATTTTGGCAGGGTTGTGACTGACATTCATTGATCTCTTTGGAGCAGTTTACCCCGTGATACCCAGGGACACACTGAAAAAGACAACAAATAAAATCAGTATAGTCTAGTCTGATCAGTACGGCAATCATTTTTGTAATTTAAATCATATGATTGTATGAGTATATTAAATTTTGAGTCTAGCCCACTGTCAACCACATGTGCAAAAATTACAGAATTATCAAAGGTTAATTTATTTTTTTCTTCATCTCAGTCGCATCTGAAAAATTTACATGTAATTGGATCAGTAATTGGATAACCTCTACCTCACAACTGTAGCCTCCCAGATAGTCGGTACAGGTGGCTCCATTCTGGCATGGATTGGGTGAGCACTCATCCACTTGCTCCTGGCAGTAACTACCAGTGTATCCTGCTTGGCAGCGGCAGTAGTGTGTGTTTCCAGCATCCAGACACTGGCCTGAGTTCCTACAGAGGTGAGCAACCTCCACACCTAAGATTGAGGAAGAGGATGAAGTTATAGAATTCACCAAGACTTGTAGGTCTGAAATTTAACAAAAATAAGTAATATCACTTGGTGGTGAATAGCCTTTGTCTGTGTATTGTACCTTGCTGTTTGGCAGCTACCTCACAGGAAACACTGGGGATGTCACAATAAATGCCAGTCCATCCAGTCTGACACTGGCAGGTATATGATGCTCCTTGCTGCCAGCAAGAACCTCCATTTTTACAGGGGGAAGAGTCACACCAGCGTACAAGATTCTACAGACACAAGTACAGAAAATACTTAATGAACTGTGTAAATGACAAAACAGACATCTAGATTTTTTTCAACAATTTTTTCCCACCATAGATGACTTTCCCTACCTGACAATTTATTCCTGTGTAGCCGTGAGGACAGGTGCACTTGTAGGTCCCGTAGCTGTCCAGGCAAGTCCCTCCATTGAGACACGGTCTGGAGTCACACTCATTGATGTCATACTGGCAGTAGCTTCCAGTCAAACCAGGTAGACACAAGCAGGTGAAGGCATTGATTCCATCCACACAGGTTCCACCATTGAAGCAAGAGCTAAAGAAAATACAAAAATATTACAACATTACAATACATTATATAGAATCCAGCAAGCATTCTTTGTGTTGATTATTCTGCTACATTGGGTGGTGAGAAAATCTGTGTAGTCATGCATGTAGATGAATGCAGATAATTGCGAGAACTGATAAGATTCTGAGAATGTGAGCTACCTGTCAGTGCAGTCATTGGTGTTGATCTCACAGTTGATGCCACTGAAGCCAGGTGGGCAGGTACAAGTGTAGCTGTTGACGCAGTCAGTGCAGTTAGCCCCATTTCTACAGGGGTTACTCTCGCACTCATTAATGTCCTGCTCACACCTGACCCCACGAAATCCTGGTAGACAGGTGCACACAAAACTGTTTATGCCATCCTTGCACAGGCCGCCATTACTGCAGGGATCTGAGACAAATGAGAAACAGAGGAAAGACAGTGAATTTACTGTCAGTATTTTAAATGCCAGGTGAGATAAGAACTCGTAGAGATGCAAATCTCCCCCTTACTTGGTTTGCAGTCATCAATGTCTGTCTCACACCTCTGGCCAGTGTAACCTGGCTGGCACTTGCACTGGTAGCTACCCATAGTGTTATGGCAAATAGCGCCATTGCGGCATGGGCCCTTCACACATTCGTTGATGTCTATCTCGCATGTTTGACCTAGAGAAGAGAAAGATAGTGAAGGTATTTAATCAGATTATCCAGTCAATGGATGGATGGATGGATGGATGGATGGTTGGATGGTTACCTTGCCATCCTTCAGGGCAGATGCAGGAGAAGCTCTGGTAGTCTTCAGACTCCTTACACACTCCACCATTTTTACATGGTCTGGGGCTGCAGGGAGCCAACAATGTCTCACAATTCTCACCTGTGTTTGGCAGAGAGCAGAAAACATCAACGTCAGCTGCTGTTATGTAAATACAACACTTTCACGGCATTAGGAATATGGAGCAGCTGCTTTAGAATCCATCAATGTTGTACAAGAAACACCAACGCTGTAAAATGTGACAAGTTGATCTTACTTAAAAAAAGCTTGGAAACCAATTGCCTTGAAAAGGGTAAGTAAATATAACTACTAGTCTTAAGTTCAAGTAGACATAAAGTAAACATAAGACTAATAGTTATATTTACTTACCCTTTTTAAGGCAATTGGTTTCCAAGCTTTTTTTAAGTAAGATCAACTTGTCACATTTTACAGCGAAGACACAAAATGAAAGTGTAATTTCCCATCTCTCCAGATTTTATTTTAAAGAGTAACACAGATTTTTAAACCCTGGTTTCCATCCCACTTCCTTATCCATTTCCATGACAACCTAGCCAAACAGGAAGGGCCTTCCTGTTTCCTGCTATTGTGTGATCCCAGACAGGAAACAGGATGTGGGCGGAAGTGGGAATAGTGCTTGGAGCAGGCTCCAGTTCTCAGGCTTATATTAGCCACTATGGCGTGTTATTCCAAAACACACACTCTATTATCCCTGCAAAGCAGACAGGCATATCTTTCCACACAGAGATGACACAAACATACATCCCAGTTAGTAGATACTGGGTGATGTTTTTTAAAATAACAAATTACAGGAGAGATGCTTTCTGTGTGTAAATGGCTGAGTCAGCAGCTGCCCAAATTTAACAACCCAGATAAAATCAAGCATTTATATATCATACCAGTATAAGGCAGTAAGCAGTTGCACTTGTATCCAGCCACATCATCAATGCAGGTGCCCTGGTTGAGGCAGGGGTTGGAGGCACACTCATTGATGTTAGTTTGGCAGTTAGGTCCTACATTGGCAGGATTAGAGAACACACTTTGGTTAGGTAGCATCTAAGAACTCACACTCACTCATGATGAGAGAGAAAAACAAAGGCAGTGAGTTCAGGGTTATGACTGACCGCTGAATCCAGCACGGCATGTGCAGTGGTATCCGCTGGTCATGTCCTTGCAAGTTCCCCCGTTCATACATGGGTTGGATTCACACTCGTTGTTGTTGATGTCACAGTTTGGACCACTCCATCCAGTATCGCAGGTACATTTATAGCTTCAATGCAAATTAAATGACAAGTCAGTAGTGCTGGTTTGCTTTGATGTTGATACATAACGCTTATTGCAGCTCACTCACGTCAAAGTGTATACTGAATGTGCTTACCCATTGATGAGATCGTGGCATCGGCCATGAATGCAAGGGTTGCTGCCACACTCGTCCACCTGAGACAAACAGGTGGCATCGTTGAAGCCCTCTGGACAAAGGCAGGTGAAGCTGTTGATGCCGTCAATGCAGGTGCCCCCATTGTGACAAGGGTTGATGGCACAGTCATCAATGTTGATGTTACACATTGCTCCTGAAAGGTAATGAGATATGATTTTAGGAGATATAGTACCATTGTGGATTGATAAAGATCTGCCTTGGCCACTACAAGTACCCCACAGCTGGATGCTTGTTCTATGGCAAGGTTCCCCAACTAGTTTTCCCCAAGGGCCAAATTATGTCAAGCATGCCAAGCCAAGGGCCATTTACCAAGGGCCATTTCCCACCCCCCGGACCTGACCTTTTTCTCTCATTTGGTAATAACAACGGAAAACAATTTTCTAATTTTTATTTATTTTTAAACGTAACCCTTTACAACCGGAGCAGCCCGGCACTGGGCCCAGCACTTCCATTGTAGTGTTTGCAGTGTTTTATCACCATTTCTTAATAAAAATGGAGATATATGAATATCTACGGAAAGCTTAGATTCTCCTGAACAAAATGAGCCCAAGCATGACATTTTATGACCACGCAGTCTCGAGATAAATGTAACTAAAGCACAAGATAGCCTCTGAGCTAAAACCTAGCTTCGCCGCTTTTCGATGATGTAACTTCTGAGGGCAGTCTAAATTTTAAAATCCCTCTCTGTGATTTGAGAGTAGACTAGCAGAGGATTTGATTGATGGGTCAGTGGTCCTATCAGCTTTTACGTAGCATTCCCTGTGCGTAATATTCCACTGACAGACCAGAGACTGTGTCCTCGTCCCTATGTAGTTTTCACGATGTTTTATAATGACCATTTCTCAATAAAATGGAGATATACGAATATCTATGGAAAGCTTAGCTTCTCCTGAACAAAATGAGCCCAAACATGACATTTTAAGACCACGCAATCCGGAGATAAGTGCAACAAAAGTACAAGATTTTTGTTTTGTTTTTTTTTTTGGAGAAGTCATCTGAGGTCCTGATAGATAGGACCCGTGGGCCGCATTTGGCCCGTGGGCCACCAGTTGGGGATCCCTGCTCTATGGTGTGGTATTCTCTGAGTCTATATAAGATGCTAGCTGAGGTGCACTTAGGGACAACAGTCAATGCTCCCTCCACATTCAACAGGCAGATGCTGCTCAAGTGTGAGCCTGGGCCTGGCCGCCCCTGGATGCCCTGTCACCTCTACTCCACTGACTGAATGCAGGCCTGTTGAATAGGCAGAAGGAGGTTTTCAGCTGGATGGGAGAGGGGGAGGTGCTGCTCACACACTAACACCGCCCCCCCC
>VXCM01004574.1:0-41972 GCA_014773175.1 Lucifuga dentata | reverse complement strand
GGACACCCCAGACGGAAAGACACCCAGGATGCAGAGCCCCGGGGTGTATTTTTTTTCTCAGAAAAATCTTGATTTTTTTTCCCTTACCTGTATCTTCCTCCTTCCACCCGCCTCGTATTCTTCCTCTTTTCTCCTTTGCCTCCGTAGTTTGGCCCTGTGTTTGAGTCGTTTCTCCTGCAGGAGTGGCAGGAGTTCCTCCTCTTTGACGCTGCTCCTCAGAGCCTGAAACTCAGGCCACAGCTTCAGCAGCTCACTGAACACGGACAACTACACACACACAGGTATTTTAGTGTATAAAAGAAAAGAAATGCATCATAAACTATCGTTACTGTTAAAATACACGCACACACATGCTACCTGTGCCTCCCTGAAGATGTAAGGCCCCAGCTCGTGGCGCCTGTCCAGGATGTGCAGCGCCAGTTCAGGAGAGATGTCGATCTGCAGGGAAGGCGGCATGGAGGAGTTGATGAAGCAGCTAATGATGGTGGAGATTTTCTGCTGGATGGTGTCCTCATCGCTGTGGGAGTGGCAGAGGTCCTGCATTCAGGAAGAGACAATTTCTGAGTTTTTTTCTTGCAAATTTGTGAAATTTTTTTTCTCACAAATTTGTGAGTTTTAAAACTCTGAAATTTCTGAGTTTTTTTTTTTTTTTTNGTTTTTTTTTTTTTTTCTTGCAAATTTCTGAGTTTTTTCTCAGAATATTACACACATATACACACACAATTGTTTTTTTTCCTTCCATCTATCATGGCCCTAATACGCTGTTGTATAAATGTGCATGTGAGCATATATGACAGATATACATGATATACATGACAGATCCAGATCAAAATCTGGATCTAGATCAAAATCTAGATCTGGGTTCAATTTCACCTGTTGACAGTCCAGCATAGAAAATTCATGCCTGATTTTTTTTTTTTTTTCNTATTTTTTTTTTTTTTTCCCTTGAGATTCATGTCAGTTTTTGAGAAATATGCAAAAAGTTTCCTATCTTGCTATGCTAAAGAAAGTGGATTAAAAAAATCCTGGAGCTGGATCTGCCTCAAAAAAAAAAAAACGAAAAAAAAAACTAATCAACTCTTCCTACAAAATTTTCTCTCCAAAATTGATTTAAAATCTGTCCATTACCCTTTTTAAGACAGACAAACATCTGGTGAATACATAAACTTGTTGGCAGAGGTAACCAAAAAGAATCAGTTTTAGCCAATAGAAGTCTTATGGAATATCACAGAATAAGAACAATATTTTACGTGAATTCTTTGTTAGAAATGATTTAAGTGCTATACTGCTTCATGTGCCCAAAAAAAAAACATGCTAAGATGGATAAACTGTAATAGTACCATCATTTACTAGCATAGCTTAAATATTTTACCAGTCAAATCCCTAAAATATTTCTTGATTAATTTTGGCTTCCTTTGATAGCTAAATGGAGGCAGACGGTGAAGATTCACGACAAAGATCTCAGACCAGAATCAGAACCAGATCGTGTTTTGTTTCTTGCACCTTGTATCTCTGGACCTCCAGCCAGAAGAGCACGTCGTTCTCCAGGAAGTCTCCTTTCAGGGAGGCAAAGTACTGGAACAGCAGGCAGGTCTCGGGGTTTCGCAGGACCCGTCGAAACAGCAGGATCTCTTTGGAGGAATTCATCCACAGCCCGTCGGCCTGCAGCGAGACGCGAGAGATAAAAACTTCATCATCATCATCATCTTCCTGAGCGTAGACATCAAACATAAATTATAACAGTGTGAGAATAAAGATGAACTTTGACCTCTCAGCTGAAATTACTTTTTTTTCCTTCAGTGTTTAGCTTTGCCAGTGATGACATAATGATCTGCGAAGATGATATTACAATAACTGCTTCCTGTAATCATCCTGCTGAGAACCTGAAATGTTCGTGTTTTATATCTTGCGAGACGTGAAGACGGAAAAAGAATCCAAAGTCTGTTAAAAGGAAGGTTAGCGATGCTGATGCTTTAATCTTATTTATCCTGGATTCAATTTAGGAAAACTAACCGCGGGGCCAAAACGGCGTTTGACAAAGCCAGTGCTGGAAGCCAAGTCAGGAACTAAATCACACACACGCTTTTTTAGGCCAGGAAATGCCTTATTTCTCTCCATGCAAAATATCCAGATTCCCCAGAGGATTCCTCCTTACCTTCCAGCTCCCTCTCCTCCTCCTCCTCCTGTGTCGACGTTGGAGCTGTGAGAGCCCGTCTGCAGCCTGGGGCTACCAAACACACAAACAAACACACACACACACACACACACACACACACACACACACAGGACAAAAGTCAGAAACTGAGTAAACTCGGATTAACGGGGACATTGAACACCTCTCAGGTCTCACTGCATCACACTCGTGGCGTTTTCTCCTGTTTACCTCTTTAATTATTCACTTCCTCCAATCTCCTCGTCAGATAAATATCTCGTGAAGTCATCTGCCTCCCACCTCTGTCCTCCTGTCCTCCTCTTCACCTCTTACCTCTCTTTTCCACCGCTCTCCTCTTCCTCCTCCGGTGTGTAATGCTAAACTGCATCTACCTCTCATTACTTAATGAGAGGATCGTTGTGACCAAACAAGGTTCACTTGATAACATAATGAGGCAGAGCGGAGGAATCTGCGGTTTATGGGTTACCGTGATGAGGCAACCTGAGACAAAGACAAGACGCTAACAGTGTTTTATGGTTTCTCACACAACAGCAGGACTAAAGCTTCTCATGACTTCTTATCTGTCATTTCTTAAAGGACCATACCATCCATTTTGCATATTTGAGCCTAATATATTCAGTTTTCATACATGTAACGTTACTGACAATCATTTCCCAAAGCATACTACTGGAACAGTGAATTAAAAATGTTTTTCCTACCTTCCAGACCTCCATTGGTTTCAGTTCATTCTGCTATTAAAATCAACTTGTTGATACTGTAAACGTTCTTGGGATAGGTAATCCATCATCACCAACAAGACGTGTATTCAGGTTTTTTTAGAAGTTATGTAATTTTAGTGTTTAAGCGCAACAAAAAAAACGTGGAGTGAATGTATGCCTCCACCGGGGAATATAGTCCCAAAAGAAGACCTGTGTTTATGGAAAAATTTAAAGGACCGTGACTTCATAAGGCTGCGTAACTATTAGCAGGAGAAACATGGATTTTTAAGGTGGGTGTATCACTTGAATATTTGATTTTGAAAGATTAAAGAGATTCTGCAAAATATCAAGAAAGCTGAAATATGGTTTTATCCTTTGAGAAATGATTGTCAGTAATGAAAACTGAATATATCAGGCTCAAACATGCAAAATGACGGTATGGTCCTTTAAGGCCGGCAGGGATGAAGGTTACTAATGTTATCATTTATACTTAATACAATGAATAGTACTTGAGAACTCATGATATTGAATTGAAATTTTTTTCAACTTCCTAAATTGTAAGATTGCTGACAAGGAAACCAACAAAATAAACTATTTTCCCCATACAAGTTGAATTTTTGCTAACAAATGTCAAATATATTTCTCAATAAAGTGTGTTGAATATAAAAGAGCTGAAAATAATGAGTAGCAGAAATATCAATTACAGCATTTTAAACAGATTTAAAGTGGACATATTATACAGATTTCCATTTATTATTTTCATTTCGGGCTCTATTTTGAAATCTTTGTAATGCTTTGAGGTACAAAAACATATCTATCCACTTCTACTGTACAGAAACTACTGTGCACACTGAGTGAAAATGGGCTAATTTGGCTACTGTCTCTTTAAGGCCTCCTACTGAAAAGCCTGCTCTATTCTGATTGGCCAGATCTTTCAGGCCTGAGTTGGCAACACCCACAAACTAAAAAAAAAAAAAAAAAAANAAAAAAAAAAAAAAAAAAAAGATGCTGGCCTGATGCTGCATTCAACTTAACTCAGAATTTCTGATCTCTAAAAATGCGAGGTGCAATTAAACATTGTCACTTTTTTGTTTTGTTGGAACAGATCAATATCGCAGGTTGTGATGATTTATTTTGTTGTTTTATGTTTATCATTCAAACTGAACACTCCAGTCATTTTAACCAGATAATCAATAAGACTTAACAAAATCTAAATTATCAAAGCAATTTTACACCTGAGTTGTTGCTGTTAGTCTGTTTGATCAAATTCATGTTATGATGGCATCAATCAGATCGTGTCTGATGGCAGATTTCTACGTAGGATCGTCTCTCCGTGAAACCTCCTCACCCTCGATCCTCAGAGCAGAAAGAAAGAGTTTCAGAACATCCTTAAAGACGGTGGTCTGGATTAATTTCCAGGTCACATGAGGAGCGATCAAATAAGAGCTTTAGAACCCGCCCTATAAATGAACAGGAAGTGGAGGTATCCTCCTGCAGCACCAACCTTGCTGAGTTTGTCTTTCTGTCTCTCAGAGAACTCCGCTGTGGACAGAAACAGAGGCAGCCATGTTTTCTCAATGTAGCTCTTGATGATGTTCTGGATCTCCACAACGATGGGGTTGGAGATACACTCCAGCGTGAGACGCTCCATTCCACCTGCCAGGCGCAATATCTGCGCGCGCACACACACACACACACACACACACACACACAGAAAGCCATGTGACACAGCCAGATGCAGTAGTTTCAGATGTGGGTGGAGCTTTCTCATGATAATTCGATGATTTTGCGCTAAAAGCACAAATATTTCTTTATTGCTAAATCCAATGGAAAACTATAATTTAATAAGGTCACGTACTTGCAAAAAACTCCAAATTGCAAATTTGCCAGTTTAAAAACTNAAAAAAAAAAAAAAAAAATTGAAAATTATTTTTGATGATGAATAATCACTTTTTAATTTTTTTTTTTTTTAAATAATTAGTGCAGTTCTCATTGAAAACGTGTTTCTGTTTGGACCGGCCAGATTTTATGGTGTGCATCGCAGTCTGCCATAAAATGGCCGTGGAGCAGAGCGTATGCTGCCACTGCAGCCAGAGCGTATCCTGCTGCCCGGACTACTTTTTACCTCCACTTCCTCGTCCTGAGCATATACCTGCCGAATGTCAACTTCATACGGTGCCGGGTTCTCGNACCTCCACTTCCTCGTCCTGAGCATATACCTGCCGAATGTCAACTTCATACGGTGCCGGGTTCTCGATATGTTGGTGCCACAGACAGAGATTTCTGTCTTCATAGTTAGACTAGATGATTACATTTTTTTAATAATGAAAAAGGAAAAATAATGAGAACAGGAATCAAACCACCTCACGTTGTGACTATACCTGCAGTACATGACCTTATTAAATTATACCTTTCCATCGGATTTAGCAACAAAGAAATACTTGTGCTTTAAGCGCAAAATCATGGAATTATCATAAGCATACAGTTTGAAAACTCAAAATAATGCCCCCTCGTTTTTTTTTTTTTCGTCTCACATGGCCGTCTAGCAGATTCCTGTAAGACCACGTGAAGAACAGATGAGATGGAGAAAACCTGCTCACAGCGGGAAACCCGACCGAACGCTCCTCTCCTTCCCACCTCCTGCTGTGCCCTTCATCATTCCCGCTTTCCCTCTGTTCTCTTCATCTCCTGTCTGCTTTCTTTATGTACTCACTCCACCCATGTCTCCATAGTTATATCTCCTTTATATTTTCTCTCATCTCTCCATCTCACACACACGCTGAGAAATGAGAACCAGTCGTGGCAGTGGAGTGGGAGTCAGCAGATGAAAGGAGGCCAATCTGTGACGGGATGACTGACTGATTGAAAGTCTGAAGGGCCAAAGCAGTAAAGCTGTCAGTCTCTCTGAAAACGCAGAGCTACAGTCACTAAAATTGGCGTCTTCGTTCAAACGCGCAATTCTGAGGAACAGTTTGTTGCTATGAGGATGATTAATGACAAAGGTCACGCACCAGAACTAAATCACTGATGTCAACAAGCACAATACGTCTCCCGACGAGCCATGAGAACACCCTGAAATCAGAGCGCTCCGCTAACCATTACCTCAGTTTGTCCTACAGCACACATAAAACATTCCCTTTTCCATGACAGCACTGTAAAAACTCCATCTCTGGTGTCCAGAAAGAGGAAAATCAGGTTGAACTCATCCCGGCTCTGTGCGCCGTGCCCTCCTGCAGAAACCCGAGAATCCAGAGAGCGAGTATCTCGCTGTAAATGTCAGGAGAGATTTCATCCTACTGTCACTGTTACTGGATCCAAACCAAACTCCTCTCCTTCCTCTCATCTTAATTCTAACCGTCCTCCCTTCTCCTCCGACAGCCTGCTGTCAGAGCCGTCAGTGTCGCTGCTGCGGGACGCCAAAGTGAGATATGGGAACACGTCCCTCATTAATCATATGAATTTTTGATCAGGTTTCATCTTTGAGCTGTGACGTCACTTTGTTTCTCCCACCTGTCCCTGACAACTCCAACTCATTTAATTATTTGTTCATATTATTCTCTCTTCACTGGCTGCCGGTGCAAGCTACAGCTGATTTCAAGCTCCTTCTTTTAACCTACAAAGAATTGCATGGATTTGTATCATCTTACTTATCTGAGTTACCATATATATTGGAGCATAAGCCAAGTTTTTTTTTTTTGTTTAACCAAATTTCACAACGCAAATCGGGGGTCGGCTTATACGGGAGAAATTCAAATCAGATCTCAGAGAAGGAAATTTCCAGGAGTAGAAATACTACCCATTACCACTACCCATGGAAAATAGTTTAAATCATACCTTAGAATGATGTATTTCCTGACTAAACATCTTATTCAGCACATTTTGCAGTGTCCAGTAAGCCGTGATCCATCAGTTAAGGTAATCAGCTGCTGAAATAAATATCATGTTTACCGGTACGTGGATTATTTTCAGAGAATCACAGGCATACTATGACAATACCCAGAAAAACAGGTAATGTGATAAATAAATTGATGGAGCAACATCAGGGGGTCGGCTTATATGTGGGTTTCTTTAAAAATCTAAATTTGCAGGTCAAAATCAGNCAACATCAGGGGGTCGGCTTATATGTGGGTTTCTTTAAAAATCTAAATTTGCAGGTCAAAATCAGGGTCGGCTTATAGTCGAGTATAATTATACCATACACACCACCACGCCCTCATCGCTCTCTCCATGCTGCTCTCCTGATTATTCCTTCAGTTCACAAAAAAAAAAAAAAAAATCAGTTGGCTTTGGAGCGGTTGCCTAGCGTGCCCCTTATCTCTGGAATGACCCTCCCACTACACGTTAAAGAAGCACGCTCAGCTGAAATTTTAAAATCAAGATTGAAAACCACCTCTACTCCTTACATCACCTGAACATCACCTTTAAACATTAACACCTCAACATCTTTTAACTTTGATCTTTGTTCTCCTTTGTTAATAAAAAAGACGCTGATTAAAAAAAAAAACACTACTTTGAAGGACGTTTACCGCAACTCCTACTCCTAATGACTCCTATGTCGTTTGAAGAGAGGGAATCTCTCTTTGAATTGCCTCTCCTGAGGTTTCTTCCATTTTTTCCTTGTATAATAAGGNGAGAGGGAATCTCTCTTTGAATTGCCTCTCCTGAGGTTTCTTCCATTTTTTCCTTGTATAATAAGGTTTAGGGAGTTTTTCCTTGTCTTCTTAGAGAGTTTGGGCTGGTTGGGAACCGTTGATGTGTGGGCCCTTAAAGCCCTTTGAGACGTTAGATGTGATCCTGGGCTACACATAAACTCAACTTGATTTGCTTTGTTGATTTGAAAGACGTACGTCGCTCTGCTGGTCTTCTGAGGCGGGGCTGCTGGGGCCAAAGAAGTAGTTCTTGTTGAGGTATTTGGTAGCGATCTGAGACGACCTCTCCTGCCTGAGAGCCGCGTCCTTCTGAGGCGTCCTCCTGTACTGCTCCAGATCCAGCCAGCATGCCAGATGGATACTGAACACACACACACACACGTAAGAGTCACATAAGATGAAGTGCCATGTGTGTGCAGCTCAAACAATCCAGTACACTTTCCATGATTTCCACTTTGAATGCCAACATATTACATACGTCATACACAATAAACTGCTACAAGTGTGTTTATATTGAGGTTAAAGTGTGTACTTAAACTACAAAACATACGTGTGTATGCAAAGACCAAAATGCTGCTGTAAATCACAGCTCACCTGGCGTCATGATTCTGCAGGAAGGACATGAAGTACCACAACTCGTCGGGGAAGCGAAGTATGGAACCTAGACAGTAACCATGGTAACATGGCGGGACATTGGACCAGGGGTCAGACTCCTGAGGTTCTGCTGAGGGAGGCTCAAGAGGAGAAAGCATGGACTGCTCCACCTGTTCAAAAGAAAGAACATCAGTATCTATATAAAACGAGTACTACAAAGTGACAGTCGCATTAATATTTCCATTCGCTCTGTTATGGTCAGGTGTGTGTATTTATTGTGTATTTTGTAAAAGTGTGGACCTCTTTCTGTCGGCGTTCCGACGCCTCATACAGGCTCAGCAGTTCTCTGTAGTCCTGACTGTCCACCCACCGCACCTCCTCCTGCACACACACCTACACAAACCAATCGCGCGCACACACACACACACACACACATGCCGTTAAGACTCTAGACTTTCCTAATTGTTTTCACATGCTTTAACATGAGCTTGAAATATTTTATCACACATTGTACTTTTTTTTTTAGTGTAAAAATCTTTTGCCTCTCCTTGGTGAGGTCAAAGGTCAGGGTCAGCTAAGTGACCAATATTCAAGGACACTTCTGAAGTACTGGTACTCTGAGTATTTTAATTCCACTCTTGTACTGCTGTATATTTTTCTGACGGCTGTACTTAGTTACTTTGCAGATATCACATTTATCATGAAAGAAATAATAAATATGGCTGCTGTTAGGTAGAACTCTTTCCTTTCATTCTTTCTTTCCTCCTTTTTTCCTTCTTCAACTGATTTGAAAGCGTGAGAATCATCAGTGTTTTCAGATCCTTACCCTCTGGATACTTCAGTACATTTTACTGCAAAAACTTGTTTGCTTTTTTGTAAGTGTAACTGAATGCAGGACTTTTACTTTTACTTGTAATGAAGTATTTCCTGTTTGTGGTGTAACTAAAGGCCTGGAGCTTGTAGCGACTCACTGCCTTGCTCAAAGACACTTTGTCAGGGTGGAAACTTGAAGCTCAGGCTCCATTTACACTTTGTATTAACAGAAAATCTACATCAGGATACACTATCTGGATAATGAAAATCTTGTGAATGAGGTGTAAACGCTCCCAGAATGCACCTTGATCAGAATGTAACCTGATCTGCAATATTAGTGGATTTTAGTCACAATTATCCAGCTGTAAATAAAACATGTATCGCTGGGACACGTTTGCGAAATCTGCCAACAAGTTGAAAATGTCACCTAACTCTGCTCGTTCTGGTTAATAAAGTTATTTTGAATGGGAGTAAACAGAACCTGCACCTGAAACATAGATGGCGACAAAACAAAAGTTTTTAGTTATTTAAAAATGGATGAAGAAGAAGAAAACATGCAAACATTTAACATCAAAGACCCATCACAGGAAGTCCCTATCAAAATAATGTATCTGGACATTGAGAACTCATTTTAATGTGATTTTTTTTAATGCGGTTTCAGTATCTGGAGGGGATTGTAACTCAGCAACAAAATGCTGTTACAATCGTTTGGATTATCTGCTGTCATCACTCTTATTTTAATCCTCTTCCTGATGTTGACTCAGTGCAGGCGCTGGTCCGTTCGGCTGCAGCGGGCGGCCATCCAGCCTGTCAACCTGGTACGGACAATGAGATTACATTTTGATGCAAGGTATATATAAAAAAAAGGACTATACTTTACACCAGAATTCTTACAGGATTATTTTTTTTATAAGTATTTTTATATTTATATATCTGTATTTATCTTGTTAATTCCGTATTTATCTTTTGAATTCTGCATTTATCTTGTTAATTCTTGGTACTGAAATGTGCAATAGACTTTTAAACTGCCATATTTCCAAATGTTGCCTAATATGGCTGCTAATTATACTTATAAGGATCTTATCTGCTCTAGTTTTAGATCATTTTTTTAATATCTGTATATTATTCTTATTTTATTCTTGCCACTTATTTTTAATTTCTTGCCTTATTTTTCATCTTACTGATAATATTGTGTCGTCCATGAGCGCATTACATGTTTGTACGTACACTACAGGCCAGACGTTTGAGGCCACACCCAGATTAAAAAAAAATAATAATCATCAATACACAGTTTGTTTTACACACACAGGAAACGTCAAAAATATCAAATAAATGTAATTAATTAGTTTTCAAGAAGAATTAGTCACATCAAAGCACTCTGAAGTCATTTCAGGCTCAGACTTTGGTTTGGTCAAAGTAACCTCCTCTGGCCAATCAGAATTCTAAAACCTTTTGCTTCTCTTTTGAACAGATGTAATTTTAGCATCATTTTGATGAATGTTTTGGATCATTGTCCTGTTGAAGAATGAAATTCTGACCAATNTTAGCATCATTTTGATGAATGTTTTGGATCATTGTCCTGTTGAAGAATGAAATTCTGACCAATAATTCATAAACCGGATGAAATCACGTGTCTTTGAAGGATGGAATGGTAATTCTCTTTCTTCATAATCCTTTAACTTGGATCAAGTTAATGCTCATGCTAATGCTACCTGCAGCCGCCCTCGCTGCAGATAGCATTAGCATGAGCAGACTGTGTAGCACGTTAATCCTAAATGATGTGGGAGAAGGCAGACAGCAGGAATAGAATGTTAAAACACATCAGCAGGGAGTTGGAACACAGCAGGAGTGCTGCACTAATACAGACTGATGCCTTCATGAAAAATCATTTCTGCAGCCAGAGTGGCTACAGAATGTGCTCTGGTGACTAATTCTACTAGAAAACTAATTACTTACGTTTATTTTATATATTTTTGTCATTTCCTGTGCAATAAATTGTAAAACAAACAGTGTATTGATGATCTTTTTTAAATCTGGGGGTGGTCTCAAACTTCTGGCCTGTAGTGTGTGTGTGTATGTGTGTGTGTGTGTGTGTGTGTGTGTGTGTGTGTGTGTGGGCTGCTGTAACAATGCAATTTCCCCTCAGGGATTAATAAAGTAAGTAAATAATTGAGTGAGTGACTATCATCTATCTATCTATCCATCCATCCATCCCTGTCTGTTGTCTATCTATCTATCTATCAATCAATCATCCATCTATCATCACCTATCTATCTATCTATCCATCCAGTCGGTGCCAGCCAGCCAATCAGGTGACCTGAAGCGTTTACCTGCTGGTAGGACTCTTTGTCCCGGCTGAGCAGCAGCGTCCACGGCTCCAGCAGGACGTACAGGATGTGCTCCTCCACCACGTCAAACACCTCCTCAAAGGCCGGCACCAGTTGGTCATACACCTCCTTCCTGACCTCCTCGTCTACGCCAACCGACCTCCTGGCAGAGCTGCACAGGTAGGTGAAGTAAAGGAGCTGTGGAGAGGAGAAGACATGACATCTTTAAAGAAAATATCATCACCTTCAGGAGAACTGCTGCCACCATCAGCCTCCTTACAAACCTGGTAAATTCTGGAAACTTTATGGAAAAAAATTACTTTTACTGTCAGACTTCAGAAAGCAGAAGGTGATAAGAGTCAGGAATATTCAGGATTTCTACACCAGCTAAACTCTTAATCTTGAATATTCCCTGATTTATCAGTGACCTGTGATAAACTGTACATGATGGACATTTTTATCACTCCGATCTAATTGATTTTGCCGCACACCAGAAAAGAAAACCTTTCAAAATAAAAGTTTAAAAAAATATACATCGCTGCAGAAACATTTTGTCGACGCAGACACCGGAGTTCCACGGTTTCGTAGACGATATTGCAGACACTCTCTCTCTCTCATAGGACCCTGGGAACATAGGACTGACCCCCTAAACGGGGTCAGTTCTATGTTCTCAGGGTCCTATGTTCCCCAGCTCTATGTAGCACAACAGAGCACATAATGGGTTAGGGTTATTCTGTTAACACACACTTAATGTGTGTTAACAGAATATTGCACTGGGGAACATAGGACCCTGAGAACATAGGACCCTGAGAACATAGGACTCTGAGAACATAGGACCCTGAGAACATAGATACGCTCCCTGTAAATGTCAGTCGTTTAACCTCTTGGCTGCAGTGGAGTGGAAACACACACTCATCTAAAACGTGATTCCTCCAGTGAAATAAAGGTTAACTGAGGGAAAACAGATTTGGGTGGAGGTGCGGGTCCAGCTGCAGCCAGACTGGGTGGTTCTGGGTGACTGGACCAGCGCTGCACCGGGGGGGTCTGACTCACATGTTTTTATGAGCACTTCAGTCCCTCCACTTAGCAAGGGGTAAAGAGGAGGAGGAGGAGGAGGAGGAGGAGGAGGAGGTGAGTGGCAGGCCAGGAGAGAGAGCAAACGAGAACAGGTGTGTGTGTGTGTGTGTGTGTGTGTGTGTGAGAGAGTCTCTTGTCTGACTCATCCTTCCAAGTGTCTTTAATTACTGGTTGCTTTTATACATTTTTTTAGACATTGGTTCGCTGCTAATTTAAAGGACCACAACAGTGATTTTTGCATGTTTGAGCCCAATAACCCGCATGCTGCAAACCAATCGTTTTCCAAAACATATTACTGTAAATGTTTGCATTGCTTTTCCATCCAGCCTTTGGTTTCAGTTTATTCCATACACTATTAAAAAAATCAATTTGTAGACACTTAAAACATGCTTGAGATAAATAATCCATCACAGTGAACACAACGTCTATAAATTTTTTGGCGAAGGTATTTAATTTAACCAATCCAACGTGGAACTGCATGGAAGAAAATGTATGTCTCCGCCAGGGAATATAGTCCCAGGAGAAGCAGCTTTAACTGAGCCGCTTCCACCAAAATGCACCATGACTACTGGTGATTTTAATGAGCCGAAGATTCAGATGAACATTCAGAGTCCTCCTCCTGAGGATCTCATCCCTGACCTGATGCTGCAATCCACTGTAATCGGAAAAACCTCACCTCCGTCACGGAAAAGTGCAACGGAATGCTCATTCAATTCAGAATTCCCAGTCGGAAACAAAGGCACCCCGCCCGCCTTCTCTGCCGTAAACACACCTGATGTTGCAACAATATGGCGACAAACACGGTGAACAGTGGCAGATTTCCCTTCGCTTCACGTTGTAGTCTAACTTTTTTTTTTTTTNCTTTTTTTTTTTTTGTAGTTTTTTACTTTTTCCACAGCTGTTAAATGTTATTTTTACAAGCAAAAGAAATCAACAAGACATCTGACTTTACTTATTTGTCATTTCTCTTTGCTAACGGTGCAGGAATAAATCCTCTAGATGTTTGTAACATTCACAGACTTTCCATGCAAATATGAACTTGCTGACATCCATGTTTTCCAAGCAGAAGCACTAAACGCTTTACATCCGAACTTAGGAGAATCCACTTGAATCTACTTGGAATTTTCCGAGTACAATGGACTGCAGCGTGAGACGCAGCTTGATGATGTCAGCAGACTTCTGGCATAGCAGAAATCTAATCTAAACTGGAAACACCTTTGCAGCCAAGCATGACTTTAAATTAAATCGTGCATGTATGTGTCGTATGTACTAAACATGTAGCGTGTGCTGACCTGAGCCTCTCTCTGCACTGTGTAGGGGTCCAACCTGTCCTGATAGAACAGCTCGTGGAAATGCTGCAGGTCGGTCCAGAAGTTAACCGCATTCTCCCACAGCTGAGACAGGATAAAAGGTTTTCAGAATCCGCCATCTTGGACGTTTGGACAATTATCACGTTAGATTAAAACACTTTAGATCAGTAGTTCTCGCTGCTGGTGCCTGGGAGCCACCGCATGCATCTACACACACACACACACCTGATGAGCTAAATCAGGTGTGTGTAGCCAATCAATCTGGGACACACCAACTTTTGATCAAGTGGACACACCTGATTTACATGTTGCTGCCCCACATCTTATAATATTTAAATGTACACTACAGGCCAGAAATTTGAGGCCACTGCAGATAAAAAAAAAAAAAAAAANAAAAAAAAAAAAAATCATCAATACACTGTTTGCTTTACAATTTATTGCACAGGAAATGACAAAAATATATACAATAAATGCAACTAATTACTTTTCAGGAAGAATTAGTCACCAGTAGCTCATTATGTAGCCGCTCTGGCTACAGAAATTATTTTTAATGAAGGCATCAGTCTGTATTAGTGCAGAACTCCTGTTGTGCTCCAACTCCCTGCTGATGTGTTTTAACATTCTGTTCAATAGCTGCTGTCTGCCTTCTCCCACACCGTTTAGATTTAACTAGTTACACAGTCTGCTCATGCTAAATCTGGGGGTGGCTCAAACTTCTGGCCTGTAGTGTACTGTATTTTAGATGCATTTTACATGCATACCAGTCATAATGGAATGTGCTGTGCTGCGGAATAAGATTGCAAAAGCAGTAGCTGTGCTCGTACCTGGTTTCCTGATTGTTCACAGAAATGTGTGAAGTATAAGCCAGCGCGGGACTCGGCATAAAGAGCCTGAACCATATTTGCCATAATGTTACTGCCCAGTAAGTGGCTGCTGCCGCTGCGGGAAAATAACTGATGAAACACACAAACAAAAAAATATATAATGCAACTGATGAAGACTTAAATCCATAAAACAGTAGTGCGTCAGAGGTCTGTCTTTACTAGATTTACTGTGTTACCTGTGTAGGAGCTGTGCGGGGGGGTGAGGGCGGGCAGGGGTCAGGGTGGAGGAGGGNGAGAGGGTGGGGGTGGGTATCTGCTGGAGGCCTCAGGACCCCCTCTGTCCACAACCCTAAATAAAGGGAGTCATCATCATCTTCCTGAACATAATAATGGGACGTCCAGAACCTTGGAGCCCTGCAGGAGTTAAAAAAAAAAAAAAAGAATCATCAAGAACTGCAGAGTTAAATTAATCTTATCTAGAATATAAGCTGAATTGTGAATCTTACCAGTACAGGAGCAGAGCCTCGGTGAGGGTGGGCTGGACAGCGTGCAGTTTCTCCTCTGTCCAGCAGGGGGAGGTGCTCAGGCCCAGCGTGCAGAGCAGCTCCACGTTCAGACAGCTCTGGCTGCTGCTCAGCAGGTACCGGCCTCTCATCAGGACCACACACCTGAGCCACACGTCACACCTGATATTCTCTACTTCCACATCTACCGCTTATATTAAACATATGAGATCATTTTGTAAAATTATTGGGAAAAATCAGTCAGGGAAGAGGAACTAAACTATTTTTACCGGAGAATTATGGCCCAGTATAGACAAATACTGACATATTGTGGAGTCTTTTGAATAATGTGGTTGAAACACACAAAAATTGGCTAATTGTGGATTTCATCTGTTTTGACATCATCTACATTAGACTATTTAGCATGTCCAAAATAAAAAAAATAAGTTGATAAAGTATAGTTTTTCCCTCAAGCACCAATTTGATTTTTGGCAGCAGATATGACAGTTAAACATAAAACGGGAAAATCAGGATCTGTATTGTCATAAAATGAAAGGAAAGTCAAGGAAAAGGGTCATTACTCCAGGTAATATTAGATATTTTACATCACAAGTTTATATATTTATACTAAAAAAAAAAAATTCAAATTCAGTTCCCTGCCCAATTTCCTACAGTTATCCAAAATGAATCTTGGTGACATTTATCACAAAATAGCAAAGAACTGTATCTGCGTTTAATGGACATTTTTCCTCTTTACCTCTTTTTCCGTTCACTGTGTTCCGTCGCTTTCAGCCTCTCTATATCCATCCACAGACCGAGCAGCTTCTCTCCCGGCATTCCTTGCAAAAACTCCCTGAACTCATCCAAGCCTGGTCTGCATCCATAGCAACAGGTGCCATGGTGACAAATATCAAGGAAACTTTCCCGGTCTGTGCCCCAGCGCCCCACTCCTTCATTCTTCTTCTCCCCATCTGTCTTTTCCTCCTGCTCGCTCCTACTCTTGCCTTCTCGAACTTTCCCCCTCTCTCCGGCTGAATAGCGGCGAGCTTTGCGTTCGGGGAAGCGTCCTGTGTGGCTGCAATGATTTGTCTGCTGCTCTGCTGACTTGTTGGAACAGTTGCAAGTGTTTGCTTGGCTGCATCCGTTCACCAGCATCACGGCGTTTTCTATCGCCTGTTTAACCACAGTAGAAGCCAGGTGCTCTAATAGCAGGTTGGTAGAATCAACATTCTCACTGCTGGACCATTTGACACGTCTCTCCTCTGCGGATTTCGTGCTGGGACGTCTGTAAAGTCCGTTCTGGCCAGAAGCTGAAAATGAAACCTTCTTCATCCTCATAGACCCTAAACAATGAGGATGGAGAAAAGACAAAAAAAAAAAAAAAACCTTTGGTTTCATAACTACATTTTTCACCTGCACATATATGTTAAAGGACCATACCAGCCATTTTGCATGTTTGAGCCTAATATATTCAATTTTCATACATGTTACTGATAATCATTTCCCAAAGCATACTACTGGAATGGTGAATTAAAAACATTTTTCCTACCTTCCAGACCTCCATTGGGTTAATTTCATTCTGGTACACTATTAAAATCAACTTGTTGATGCTTGAAAGAACAAGACGTGTATTCAGGTTTTTTTTAGAAGTTATGTAATTTTAGCATTTAAGCTCAATAAAAAGCGTGGAGTGAATGTATGCCTCCACCGGGGAATATAGTCCCAAAAGAAGACCTGCATTTATGGA
The DNA here is from genome assembly GCA_014773175.1 of Lucifuga dentata. Classification (NCBI taxonomy): domain Eukaryota; kingdom Metazoa; phylum Chordata; class Actinopteri; order Ophidiiformes; family Bythitidae; genus Lucifuga; species Lucifuga dentata. The sequence goes on along the minus strand of VXCM01004574.1, from coordinate 25,257 downwards.
AAAATTTAAAGGACTGTGACTTCATAAGGCTGTGTAACTATTAGCAGGAGAAACATGGATTTTTAAGGTGGGTGTATCACTTGAATATTTGATTTTGAAAGATTAAGAGATTTTGCAAAACATCAGGAAAGCTAGGCTCAAACATGCAAAATGGCCGGTGTGGTCCTTTAATGTGCTCTCACCCAGGTACGTACCTCGTTTTCCTGAGGTGTCCTCTTGAGACAGTGAGCAGGTTAAGTTATTTTCTCTGTGAAACTGTGTGGGAAAAGAAGGCTGCGTGGCTGAAGAGACGGTTTGACGTGAGCTGCTTTTCCTCTGTTGGAAGCAAGGGTTCGAGTCCCACTGAGACAACAATTTAGCTAGTCTGGAAAAGAGCAGAAAAAGAACTGACACAATTTCTAACTCACAGAATACACAAGCAGGTATGGCACAACTTGTATAATAAACAGAAAAAATGAACACACTGCTCCTGTTGTTTCTGTTCCAGTGCTGCTGCAGGTTGACAGCGAGTTTGGATCAGTTCGTCATCTGATCTGATCAGGTTTGTGGCCTTTCAGACGAGATGCATTAGGTGGATTAAAACAGAGGAGGAAGTAGGGCAGCAGTCTCTGACACTATCACCAAAACCTCCAGGAAACTGGACTCAAAGGGAGTCTTAGAAGACCATACCAGCCATTTTGCTCTTTGAACCTAATATATTCAATTTTCATACATGTAACATTACTGAAAATCATTTCCCATTCTGAAAATTCTTCCTGTTGTCAGTTCTTCACTACAGCACTTGAATGCACCACTAGGAAGCATTTTCCGATCACCGTGTTTTTTTTTATTGCACTTAAACGCTAAAATTACGTAACTTCTAAAAAAACCTGAATACACGTCTTGTTGGTGATGATGGATTACCTATCCCAAGAATGTTTACAGTATCAAGTTGATTTTAATAGCAGAATGAACTGAAACCAATGGAGGTCTGGAAGGTAGGAAAAACATTTTTAATTCACCGTTCCAGTAGTATCCTTTGGGAAATGATTGTCAGTAACGATACATGTATGAAAATTGAATATATTAGGCTCAAACATGAAAAATGGGTGGCATGGTCCTTTAAATGGATTGAAACAAAGGAAGCAGCAGCAATCACTAAAAGGTCCAGGAAACGACTCAAAGGGAGTCTGAAAATAAAATTAATACTGTGCAAAATATCAGAGTAAAGGTGAGATTTGTGTGGGAGTGGGATCATCTAATCAGGCCAAGATGCCCACACACACCTACAATACCTGTATTCAAAGTAGCAATCGCTCTGCAGGAAAAAAGGGAATCTTTCTGTCAGGACCCACTGGATTCCCTGCTCTCTGTCCAGACACTGCAACGGTCAGACAGATTCCTCAAATCAAGCCCAAACTCAACACAAATTCAGCTGATTTCCTCATGAAGACTTCCTCCACCACTCACACAGACGGTGTAACGGTTGTCTGCTTCAGGGCTTCTTGCCAGCGGCGTGGAGTCGTCATAGAGAAGCTGTGATTTGTGTAACTCTGATCTGATTCTTCTGGAGACGAACTCGGTCGCATCGCTCACCACTTCAAACAGCCCGGACTCCTGGTTATACGACAAAGCCTCCGCGAAAGACTGGATTCAAATAGGATTCAAAAAAATAGATCAGGTAAGGATGAAACACACTTTTTATTACCTCTGCCAAAGAGATTATTCCTCTGGAGTCTCAAATATGTTTGTAGAAGATTCTTCATTCTTGAAAAATTAAAGAACTGAAGAAAAAAAAAGTCTAAAATAAATTATAAAAAGTTGTCAATTTTTGAGGAAATTATAGAAAAATGAAGGAAAGTCTCCAAAAATCAGCAAATAATGTGCCAATGTGACTTTGGACTCTAAAGGATTAAATGATCACCATGTTTAACAGGATATCTCAAAAAAGTTTAATTTAATGAAATTTGGTGGACAGACAGATAATGTCAAGAGGAAAAACTAAATTTTGGAGGTGATCTGGATCATATTCTGGATCCAGGAGACTTTCTAGCCGAAAAAAAAAATCAATACCAATTGGCCAATTTCATTCAAATTTAGCATGATGGCTCATTTTAAAATGTTCTTTTCTTTGTAAATTGGAGATTTGGTTGGCCTTGGCAGAGGTATGCCCTCCAGGAGTGCGTTCTTGTTAATCTAGAGAGATTGGGGAGACGTTTTGGAATACTATTTCAATATATTTTAGTGCTACTTACCGGCAGACTTAGAAAATCGTTGAAGAAGTGCACCAGTGTGTCATCAGAGGCGAGACAGTGCTGCTGCATGCATAGAAACAACAAAGTCTGATTAGTTTTAAAATTCATTTTAAGTATGCAATTCTGATAATAGCAAATTGCTGTTAAAGACTGCAGCAAAAATGAAATATCAATGAAAGTGTGCACTCACAAAATTGTCAGCAGTGAGAGGAGGCAAATCTAAAACACAGGAAGTAAAACTTAACAGTCAAAACATTTTCAGTTACATCCAAGTTGAATTTTTAGAAAGTTCTGCTCTCACCTGTTAAAACTGCTCCATTCATTCTTTACTTCAGATGTAGAAAAGTCTGCAGCAGGTTAAAAACTAAGAGTCTGCACGGTCAGAGTGAAAGTCGAGCACATTTAAACACATTCAGCCACCCTCAGTGTAATTACAGACTCGCTGCAGGTTGCTATGGAAGTGGACTCACATTCAAAACACAGGGGCCGGTAAAAGTTTAACTAGAGAACGAAGCCGAGAAAAGAAATACAAGTTTCCATTTTTTCCTCAAGCCTGTGAGAATCTGTGGGTTAAACAGTTAACCGTCACCTTAACCTGAGTTTTAACCAGGATAGATCACCATGGTAACCAATGCTGTGTGACTAACTGGAGCAGTTAGAGTTAAGTTAGAATCAGATCTGCACTTTTAAGGTGAAAACACAACTTCCTTAGCATTTCATTGGCAATTACAATCAACAGAAGTAGCAGAAATAGAAAGTAACAGGGGAACAAAATAATATGGATTGTTATTGGCCACATAAGATACAGCATGTAGTCTACACATATTTCTGCTACTTCTGTTGGTTCCAATTACCTCTGCCATGCAAGGTATGTTTCACCTAGTCAAGTCAAGTTTATTTGCAGCCCAGTATCACATAAAATGTCACAAAGGGCTTTACAGGCCCGCACATCAATGGCTCCCCACCAGCCCAAGCTCTCTAAGATAAGGAAGAACTCCCTAAAAAAGAAAAACTTAATATATAAGGAAAAAAGAAACATCAGGAGAGACTATTCAAAGAGACAGAGCTGTCTGTTATCAAAAAGTTCTGAAGCGATCTTAACAAAATGTGGTGTAAGGGTTGAGCCCAGTCCAGAGAAGAACCCGTTAAATTCTGATGTAGATCCAGATACAGGAGCAGATCTGGGATTTTTTTTTTTTTTTTAATGATTTCTTAACATTGCAAGATAGGCCATTTTTTGATATTTTTTGCTAATTTATTTTAAACTAATACACTCAGTTTTAAAAATAGTTTATTATGGCCAAGTTATTAAAATTTATCAAATTATTTTTAAATTATCTGATTATAAATATTTCTAAACATTATGACATAGGGTGTTTTTATTTTTATATTTTTGTCAATTCTTCAAAAGCGACATACCAATTTGAAAAACAAAAAAAGAAAATCAGGCCTATTTATCTTATTGAGTGCAATTTAATCCAGACCCAGATACATTTTAAAAACTTGTGTTCAAATGAAGTAATTAGGTTTTGTTATTATAGTCATTTCTCTTTAGGCTAGTAATATTTTTTCAACAAGACATTTTTTTCAGGCCTTGGCAGAAGTTTCCTCTGTTTAGTTCCCCTTATAATCATTATTAAACACATTGAACCTGCAGACCATATATGTATAAGTTTATTGCATAATTTCCTGCTACATCTTTTGATTCTTATTTGTGTCAGTTATTACTGATGCATATTTTCATTTCACTTGACAACAGTACCATCATTAATTATGCTTTTCTGGAAGTTGCCTTGGTTGGTTTATGTTTAAGAGTCCCACATTAAGGTCATCAAGATTCGACTGAGGCTACCTTCCTGTTACAGGCCCCAAAAACTACTTTATTAGTTTCAGATTTGCCATTATTGTTCACATATAAGTATTGCAAGTAGACCAAGAAGAGAATATCACATGGAAGACATGGTAAAGTCACACCACTAGATGGCGCCAAACACCAGGAAATAGTAGTTTGTACTGGAAAGCCAGTCCACAGACAGGTTATTTCACAAATCAGAAAAGCAGATGAGACATGTTAAAAAACTAACAACTTTATTTTGAAACTGTCTGAAAATATTGTGCAGTCACAAGTGAACAAAATATTAAAGATAATGGTAAAACCTGAGTCTCAGAGAATATCAAAAAACATTCTGTACGATCAGTGTGTAAGAAAAGTTTGTCAGCAGCTTGGTTCAGTCATTTTATCAGCTGTCAGACTTCTGAATTCATAATTTAAAAAAAAAAAAAAAAAAAAAAAAAAAAAAAAAACTACCAGAAACTGTGTTGAAAAAGTAGAAAAAATACAGTACATAAATAGACACACATTCATGGGCACAGAACGTTCCCAAGTATTTGCTATGGATAAGTAACCTTTTTTTTTGCCAAGGCTTATCTTTCCAGTTAGCAGCAAAAGTGGCTTCAGCACGCTGGACGCAGTTCATTCTCATTCAGAGTCTCCTTAGGTTTCGCTTGCTTTCAGTGCTTCCCGGAAGAATGATATCCTTCTTGCTGCGACGGCCTGCAGACTGGCTGCCACACTCTCTGGATCCGTGGAAAGCGCACAAGCAAGCCGTGCAAAACTGGAAACCGCAGTCAGCTCTGCTACACACACCCTCACCTTTCACTGAGCGACACCTGGCGGGGTGCTGGCACTGTGGACACGACTTGAGCCATTCGTCACTGAAGAGGGTTTTGGCAACCTGGAAGAATTTTGTTTTTATTGACACTCAGTAAATGTTTAGACCACAACATAATCATATAGAAATAACTTTGAGTAACAGATTTTCACTGAATTTCTTTTAATAAATTAAATAAGAAACCCTTAGTAGTATAGCAACATTTTCAACTAATATTTGAATGAGCTTACTGGTGATTTTGCATGATTGAACCCATTAAATTCTTCCCAGATAAACTTTACACTACTGCCAACTATTTTCCAAAGCATAAAACATAATTTTGTGTTATTTTGCCAAATCCCCTAATCTTTCAAAATCAGACATTCAGGTGAAACCACCTTAAACTTCAATGTTTCACCTGGTAACACTTAGGCATCGTAGAAGACATATCCGTTTTAATTTTCTCAGTAAAAGCAGCTTTCCTCTGGGACTATATTCCCTGGTGGAGTTGTACATTTTCTTCTGTGTAGCTCTATGTTGAAAGATTAAAATTATAACAAAAATTTACTTGACTTCTTCTTTATGTGATGGATTATCTATCTCAAGCCTTTTTGAAGTTACTACAAGCTGATTTTTACAGAATACTGGAATAAACTGAAACCAATGGCTGCCTGGAAGGAAGGAACTTTTTTTTTTTTTTTAATTTACCGCTCCAGCAGTATGTTTTGGAACATTGTTGACAGTAGCACCCTTTATGCAAACTGTATTTCATGCACAATCATCGGTATCATCCCTAAATAAAACATCTTTGAAACTCACTTCCAGAAACCTCTCTCGTTTGGTGCTGCTGCCCGGGCAGGATGAGTTGCGCTGTAACGGGGTTAACGTGCTTCTTCCTGACGGTGGGCTGCAGAAGCTGGAGGTTCTGGACTGAGCCTGGACAGTTTTGAGCGCTGACCTCTTTACCAGAGTCAGTCTGGTCTCTGCGTCAGGAACATGGACAGCGCTGCCAAGCTGTAACACAACACCACAGAGAAGTTATTACAGCCATTTTTTATCTAAACTATAATCAGCTTTGACATGTTAGATGGCAGAGAAACGTTTATTCAAGAGATAATTCTCACAGAACCATGTAAGACAGCTAAAGTTCTAAGCTAAGTGGACTTCTGGTCACATTTTAATCTTGCTTTAAAGGACCAGTTTGCATATTTAAGCCCAATATATACAACCTGCATACATGCTACTTTACTGACAACCAATTTCCCAAACATCCTTAAAACCTTATTTTAGTTTTCCTGTTATTTTTCCAAATCCCCTAATCTTTCCAAATCAAATGTTCAGGTGATACACGCACCTTAAAATTCNATTTTTCCAAATCCCCTAATCTTTCCAAATCAAATGTTCAGGTGATACACGCACCTTAAAATTCAGTGTTTTGCCTTCCAACACGATTGTTGAAGGCACGGTTGTTTTAATTTCTCAGTAAAAGCCGTCTTCTCCTGGGACTATATTTCCTGGCGGAGACATACATCGTGTTGGACCGGCTAAATAAAGTTACTTCGACAAAAAGCTTAATAGACGTCATGTTCGCTGTGACGGATTACTTACCACAAACGCGTTTCAACTCTCTATAAGTTGATCTTTACAGCCTACTGGGGTGAACTGAAACCAATGACAGTCTGGAAGGCAGGAAAAACAATCTAAAATGTACCGCTCCAGTAATATGTTTTGGGAAACGCTTGTCAATAACGTAACATATAAGCAGTTTGTATTTATCAGGCTCAAACACGCCTGATTGCCGGTATGTTCCTTTAAGCAGACACTTGCATGAACCTGCAGCATTACTGACTACAGGTGCTTCTCTTACCTGAAGAGCAGCAGCAACATCCCTCAGATGAATTCTTCTCCTGCTGCTGGCTTCTTTGTCTTGCAGGATGATTTCATTCCAGCTCTTACACACCTGAGCAAACCTGACAAACATCAACACGTGCTGTAATGAGTCTTTAACCACCTCGAGTCATTTGAGTCATTGACTCGTCATCAAGTCTGGAATTAATCAGATTAATGAGTCAGTTAATTAAACTAAATATTGCGGATGATTAGACTTCTCCGTTCTCATATAAACATTAAAAATACAATCTTAAAATTCTTTTAAAATTACATATACTTGTATACAACGTAATATTGATTGTTCTAAACTCCTGAATCTGTGCTGAAAATATGATATTCTGCATAACTGATCTTACTGAATTTTATCAGTTTCCTTTTATGTCCACTTTATAAACAAAGTGATTTTTTAAAATTTAAATCCTTGTTTAATATGTGTTAATTTAATCTAATTCTGACTAAAGTGATGTCATGTACCTGTGATGAGAATCTGTTATACTGGATGAATTCTGTGCAATTTATTTTAAAGGCTTTTATCTATTTAAAATGTTTATTTATTGTTCACTTGCAGTGCTGCTCTTAGTTATTATCATTTATGGTACACTGGAAGAGAAGGTGCAAAGACAGCGTCCTGGATTATCCATAGAATTTTTTAAAAAGACAAGTATTGCGTAGCAGCAGTAGGATCTGTTTGGTGGGATCATGAAATCCTTACCTGTAGATGTCCTCAGAGGACAGGAGGCTGAGAATGAGAGTCAGGATGTGTTTGAGGTTCCTCTTCTTCAGTTCTGTGAGTATGTCCACCTTCCCCAGGCCGATCTTCCTGCCGATCAGCCCCGTCAGTGGCATGGATGTCCTAAACGTCACCTGGGTTTTAGCCAAAGCCGCTGCTGAATTCAGCTGCTCCTCCAGGCTCAGGCTCTGGTTCGCACATATCCAGGCCTGCTGCTGACACATAGCATAAACCAGCTGCAGCGCTGGTGTCAGAGACAGATCAGCTGGGGAAGTCTTCAGGGGAGTTATGTCTTGGGTAGCAGAGGCCGCGCTAAGTGGTGTTACGTTTTCTGGCTTGGCTTTGGTTGTTTGAAGTGGAGTAACATAGTCTTTAGTGACAGAAGTCAAACCAACAGAGGTCATGCTATTCTCAAGACTGACAGAAATGACAGAAATGTCCCTGCAAGGGGTGACGCTGTCAGCAAAAACCTCGTCTTCTTTCGAGATGCTGTGGCACTGGTGAAAATGTGTATGGTTGCTGTCAATCAGGACAATGTCTTTAAAAGCTTGATTAATATTTTTGTTGTCTTCCTCAGATTGAGATCCACCTTCTGTAAGTGTAGAAAGTCTGTGCTGGCGCTGCAAACGGGAGCGCCGTTTGAACTCAGCCGTGGAGGCAGAGAGCAGCAGCTCCTGGAAGGAGCCGTCGTGGTCCACCGATGAGTCGTGGGATTTGTCAAGAGTCAGAGAAGTGAAGCCGCTGAAGCCGCTGTCTTCACACACAGATCTGTTTCAAGGTTATAAATACAAAATACCATTTTCTTATCTGTGCATGGAATATCTGTGTGTTAATGCATTGTTGCTACAAATGTTGAGTTTTATAAATACAACACAATGATTAGAATAAGCACTTACCTGTTGCATTTTGGTGTATGTGTAGATGATGGTGTGCTCAAGACGCTTGTGCTCTCACAGAGGTTATTTATCACATCACTGACTGGTGTTTGGGAGTTTTCATTCGATAGAGCAGGTAGGAATCTGCACAGGAATGGGGTCTCGATAGTAAGGTCATCAGAGGCAGGATTGGTCTCACTGAGATCTGTGTCTGAGAGAGAAATCTTCCTCTCAAAGCTGGACAAGTCACTGCGGTTCTGTTTGCCATCTTCCAGAGTAGAGGTTCTGACCTGGGAGAAGAAGAAACGGCGTTTTCTACCGGACAACGGCACGTCCAGCTCCAGTTTCAGGGTGCTCGATGCCAAAGCCCCTAACATCACGGTGTCTGAGGAGTTAAATGATCCACTGAGCCAGTGTTCAGACCTCATACTGATGGTGGATTCCGTGCTTTTGGTGCATGGTGATGTGTTGTCAGTTTTGACATCGATGGAGGATTTACACGGGAGAAGTCTGCGTCGCAGTGAAGCATCTTTCTTGTATACTTTCGGAGTTTCACACCAACTACCTGTTGGTGGCTGCTCTGCCCCCCTGAAATCTTTGTCCAAATATCTGACTGATTCTTTGCTCTTCTCCTTCTTGGGGGTCACAGAGAGCTGAAGGTTCTCTTTAGGAGTTTCATTTAACTCTTCTAAAGACAAGGGTCTGCATGGGTCACACTTAACTTCGCTGGGCCTCTGTGGACTGTGGAATAAACTCGAGTAGCCGCTATCAGACAGTATTCCACAGCAGTGCTGGTTTTTGCAGCTCTTATGGTAGACGTCTGACGGTGGAGTGCAATGCATTTTCCTCCTCGTGTGTGTGGCCACTCTGCCTGAACACGGCAATATATGATGAACCTGAAGGGCAACAAAAAGCCAAACTACCTGAGTATAAATGGCAGGAACTAGCTGTCTAGTAACAAGCTTAGTGTATTTTAAAAATTTAAATGAGCAAAGTAAAATTATACAAGTAAAAACCAAACCAAAAACTCCCCAGGAAATAAGTAAAAGAAAGAACTGATACAGTTAAATTGTGAATAGTGATGTAATGGACCAGCCATTGAAATATTAGCTACCTAAAACACAACGGTGGAAGTACAGTGCACTGGGCGGTGATTGTTAAAATGAGGGACAGAGTAGCACTGAATAGCTTAATGATTGTGATGTAAATGAGATGATGAAATGTGAACTGAGGCCATAAATTTAATCCTATCAATTCTATTAATTAGATCAGTGTGTTTATAAATTAAAGTAGTTAAATCAATCAAGTAAAGCAATACAAAAAAAAACTTCCCAAAGAATATATTAAAGAAAGAAATTATACATTTAAATTGTGTCTGGTGTTGCCACTGACAAGCATGACTTAGCTAAGCCATTTTAATGTTGGTTTTCTGTCTTTGCAGTCTTATTCCCTCCTACATGTTGTCATGCTGGCCTCATGTCCAGATAAAAGATGAGCAAAGTGATAATCCATAAAATAACAACATGATGGTTTTAGTGGCAGATGTTTGAGTAACAGGAATGGGAGATAAAGTAAATGCAGATGTTGGGAGCCAAATTATTTAATTTTAATTTAGTCAGACTTTGTCATTGTACTAGTACAATGAGATTAGAGCTTTGCCTTAAAGTGCTTTTTTTTTTTTCTTTTTTTTTTTTTTTTNTTTTTTTTTTTTTTTTTAAATGGCACACTTGTTGAAATCTAGTTATCAACATTATTTTATACACTTTTTCTGGCATCTTTAGAAACACTGGGAGTTTCACTAGAATTTAAAATAAAGTTTTCTGGGTTTGAAGTTTGCTTGGATACATAAAATAGCTTTGCCAACATGGACCCAAGGATGGATATTTCAAAGTTTAAAACTTTTGCGTCTTTTACAAATTTTACTTACTATCTTTTTTTCTTACAGATGTCCTGTGCATACTTTTATTCACCTTTCTCATAAATATTTATATTTCATAGTGATCACTAGAATTTCAGGTTTTTAAGCTTGTGCAAATAAATTGTAAAAAGTGACGTTACATGACAATACTGAAGATATGAACCCCTAGCTCAGTCTATTTAAAATTTAAAGGGGGTAAAGTTTTTACAGATTAAAAAAAAACTATCCAAAGGGACTGAAGAAATGAAAATAACTAATAGTACCTTCAGTTAGAGACTAACGTTGCACCACACAGACGTTGCTCTACACACGTTAGTTACCTGTCTTTACAGTCTTAACAGTAGCTGTGAGGTGTTGCCATGTTGGACTCAGTTCGTCTGTGGTTTTCAGCAGGCAGCAGGTCAATTTGTGTATCAGAAATCGTCAGAAACAAGAAAATGGCTTAAAACCAGCAACCTCAGCTGCTCCCATCAGGGTTGCTAAGGCAGCGCGTGATGTCACTTTAAACCCCGCCGCGCGCGCTCTGCTCTGCCGCTATAAAATGAGCTCGGGCCGCCAAAACCAACCAGCTAGACCCAGACCCCGGGGACCCATTACTACCACAACACTCCTAAAAACATTTCATCCTCATTTAAACATTTCATGATCAAATAAAACAGTAAATATCACAACAACTAACACATATTACATTTCATTTAGGACTCAGAATATTATAATTAACTGCATTTGGGGGTAAGAATCTTGTTTTTAGGTGATAAACAAAAACTCGTGTTCTGGGCCCGACATCTTTTTTACCACGATTAACGGTCACCCAAATAAAATGTTCAATATATAATGCAATATAATATAGGTGTATGTGTTTCTTGCCGTCATTTATCATCCAGTTGCCTATAAGCATGTTTGCTGATGGTGAAATCTGTGTTTTCCATCCATTGTGATAAAAGCAGCTAGCTAATTACCGTAAGGCAGTATAAAAGAGCGGTCAGATTCAGTCGTTTGGCTCTGTTGTTCATTTCGACCAGTATTTCAATACATATACGGTACTATAATACTTAATTTATTCAACAAAATTGATCAAAATAAGTTATGTCGTTAAATAGCCTTTGTAAAACATAACCACTGGTAGGTATTCAGCTTTTCAGACGTTTGTTACATAAACAGCATAAAAACACAGTAATTGGCATTAAATACTGAATTACAGAAAAGTTAAAACGCTTACTTCTGGATAAAATAGGGTTAAAATGACGGTTGTGGACCCAGTCAGTAGTCTTGTTTCATCAGGCCCAAACTCTCCGCTTGCACCCCCGGCTGCTCCTCCATGTTCACCAACAGAATCAGTAGTCACGTTTTCAAATTTGGAGCCTACTCAGAGAGTGATGACGTATTTCCGTCTTTTAGTGCCAAGACTTCCGCGTTAGATGTGTCGTTGGTTACTATAGAAACAGACCCAGCTTTGCAGCAAAAGCAGCACAGGTATCTTACGACTATCTTTTGTAAATTTATTAACCTTTAATCATAAAATAATAGCATCACAATCTCCTATAAGAATAATGCTGTCAGGTGTGATAAAGTTAGCTTATCAAACTATACAAACATAGAACAGCTACAATACAATTAAGCTAAAGTTAGTTAACTTAAATCATCTAGCAAAAGTTAACGGTGAGAGCTAGCATATTAGCCATTAACAAAGCGGTTTGACTGGATAATTTACTAATTTTTTTTCTTCCCCAGCCATGAGTACAGAAGCAGTTTCCTCTCTTCTAAACCAGTCCACTGCTGTTGACTACAGTGGGAAGGTCCCTGTGGAACATCTGGACTATAACTACATCGAAAAATGTAAAGATGTGAAATACCTGGAGAAGGTCTTGAGAGTCCTGAGGTAAAAGTTGTGCTTAAAGTTTATTAATGAGACAGAACTGGTTTTGTATGAGATATTTCACCACATTGTATGATGAATTGTTGTCCAATTCATTCATTCATGAACTACTGTGGCTATGTCCATTTGCAGTCCAACAGCCTAACATTATAATAATTACTCTTATGTGTGTGTGTTCATTCTAGCAGTTTATATATTCAGAGAGTATATTCAGTTTTTGAATAATTCTGCTAGTGACAGATGTTTGCTGCTAAAATATGTCCGAGGGGAATTAGTGACACATAGACCGTCATCTCTATACCTAATTCGGTGGACACGGTGTCCAGGTCACCCTAAGGACACCTTAATGGGTCAGGAAAATTGAGACCTAGACTAAACTGAATCTGAACGGTTAAGTGATCATCTAGGTTACCTTAAAGTCTTTAGAAAGTGCAAGACCCCCATTGGTCTAGGTGGCTTAACGATGGAAATGATGGTTGTGATATTTACCAAATGAGTCTGACCCTTTTCAACACTGGTCAGCCCCGCCCATGGAGAGCGTTATATACTTATCAGGCGTTAGAGAATTTTTAATCAAAAATGTATAAATTTATTTAAACAATAAAAGAAGTCCTATACAGGATTTTCTACTAACCAAAATTAGATTCAAATAGGTTTGCTTAAAAGCATGAGTTTGTCCTCTTCAGGATTTTAATCAAAAGGTCAAAAAGTCAAAAATTGAACAAAGTCAAAAAGCAAAGAGCTTTGTTCAAAAGGTGTGAAACCAACAAAGTACGTATCAGCCAGATCAGAGAAAAAGCTCCCCCGACTGTCAAAATCTTGCTCTTTTTATTCACAAATTGTGGTTTCCTTCTAACCATATTTGGTCTTACCTCCGGTTATTTTACCACATAAACCGGGGTTTAGCCGTATTTGGGCCGCACACGTGCGCTTTTTCACACCTCCACCCCTAATTAGCATAAGCACATCAAACAGTTTTAACCACTTAGGGACTTTCCAGACCTCCAAGTCTGGACCTCAAGTCAACCCCAGTATCTGTCAGTGTCCTCTTTACAACCCAATAACACGTGACTAAAGTCATGTGACTAGCTTGATATGACTGATGAGGCACTTCCTTTTACAACACCAGCATATTACCAATACAAACAGTAAAAGTATATATATGAGTAAATATAACCTATATGGGATACATAAAAAACATATTAATTAAAACAAAACCAAAACATACAATATGCCAAACCACGATGTGAAGTATTAAATGATAATAAGTATAAAATATAATAATATGAAGAATGATGTAAATGAGGTGAGTGGTGTGATGTGTAAGTGAAATAATGTGTGAAGGTGCGACAGTGTATGTGTGTATGTGTGTAAATGTGACAGTGTGGTAATACATAATACACAATAGCTGAAGCTGAGAAGATTAACATATTGGTATATTCCCTATACCTTGGGCCTTATGCCTTCTATTTGTTTCTGCTAGTACATAAAATTATAAGAAAATGATTAAACACAATTATATTCTGATTAGGATTCTCACTTTCCACAAAAATCTCGCTCTCACAACAGCTGCACATTTTTATGTTTTAGAAAATGGTTGTCAATAACATAACATTTATGCGGGTAGTATTTATTGGGCTCAAACATGCAAAATCACTATTATGGTCCTTTAATGAGCATCCTTCTATTTTATTATACAGTAATATATTTATATTTCAGGTCAGGTGATGAGGGCATTTATCCACACCTGATCCAGTTCTGTGAGAGTCACCTGAAAAAGTTAGATCCTAAGAGTCGCGCTCTGAGGAAGGATAATCTGGTGGCCACGCCAGCCAGTCTGCCAAAAGATGAGTGGAACCAAATTGCTGATGAGCTGAAGGTATTCTACAAACTGTACTATAAAGATTTGCTTGTTAATCCTTTTCTTTGTGTATTCATTTCTCTGAAAATCAGCCTGAAACATTTTAAGTATTTTGTTTTGTTCTTTACAGAAGTGGCAAGAGGAAACCAAACAGACTGAAACTTTACTAAAACAACAGTCAGTGTTTGGTGATATGGTGAATGAAAATGTACCACCTGTAAGAGGTTCCTGCTCTGTTCCAATGACTCAGGTAAACCTGTTAAACATATGCTGTACGTGGCAAACTGTCGCAAGAAATAGATACTAAACTCAAGTGTCATTTCATCACAGAATTTAGGTTCAAAAGAAAAGAAGAATCGCTCCAAACGTGCTCTCCCACGTGATTTCAAAGAATGGGACAAGTGAGTCATTTAGCGTCTTCATGCATGTTAATTCAGAAGAAAAAAAAAACACAAGTGTTTATATTTGTTGCTGGGACTGTATGTAAATATATCAGAAGGATTTTGGATTTTGCTGCCGCTGTTCTAGAACATCAACTTTCAGAAAACTATCTCCCTTTGCATGAATTTCCAGGTTTGATGCGGACGAAGAATGTGAAAGAAGTGATGGGAATGTGGCCAAAAATGATTCAAGGACTGTCATCAACACTGGACATCCCAAAATCAGGATGAAAGTGGATGCAGCATGTAACGTGTTCTGTGTGGCACTTCATACTCACTGTATTTTTGCATCATCATGAAGTATCACTCTTACTGTGTGTATGTGTGTGTGTCTTTGTGCTTGTACACCCAGTGCTGACACAGCAGGAAAAGCTCCTCCTGGCAAACCACGAAAAGGACAAAGGCAATGAAGCTTTCAGAGCAAAGGACTACGAGGAGGCAATTGCATACTATTCCAGGTCAGACTGTTAAAATAAAAGCACATTTATTACAGAAAACATTTTACATTTTGATGGGAATTATGTCATCTTGATTCGCTTTTAAATATTGCAACAGCTGTCTTTCATTTAAGTCCACTTTTGTTGCCATATTTGTGCATTAACCTCATTTTAAATAAGGCCTGTTTTATTTTTGGCATTCCATTGTAGGAGCATTTCCATCATACCAACAGTGGCTGCGTACAACAACAGAGCCCAGGCGCAGATCAATGTCAAGCACTGGCACAATGCCAAGAAAGACTGCCAGAGGGTTCTCAAGCTGGAACCGGGCAATCTAAAAGGTGCTTTGCTTGCCTGCAGCTCTTTAATGAAGTAGCAGAAGGCTTTTTGGTACAAATATGATTGTAATGTTGGCATCATTTCAAATTACCACTGCTGCATTGATTTTATAGGCTAATAAAAACTTCCTCTGGATCCTGGATTCAGAATATAATCCGGATCATCTCCAAAGTTTAATCATTTCTTCCTCTCAACATTATCAAAAAAAAAAAAATCCAAATTCATCCAACCACATAACCTCCTTGGTGGAGGTAATAATACTTTTGTAACAATGATATCATGGACAAATATGCAGCTGAAACTGTTCCACATCTCCCTGACAATAGCTGTATCAAATCATGTTGATATAAGATAAAGAACATTGATGTTACAAATAGTAAAGTGAGGATTGTGCCAGATGGAGCCACAGCACCAAAGTACAAAGTGTCCCAAATGGGATTTCTACCACCTGGCAGGGATTTACACTGTAAAAAATTTATTTAATTTCACTTAAGGAGGCATTACTGCTTTTGGTCACAATATTTTACCTGTACATCGCCAGATTTCACTTTGTGCACAGTAAAAATCAATAACACACGCAGTAATAGCTCCTTTTATCACTAACAGCAGATCAGGTGTGGACAGAGCCAGGAAAGATGTCAAATATGCAGGCTTGTGGTACCAGGACTGAGAACTAAGAAAATATTAAGAGAATTCTCATACATACATCATACATCAATGACTTGTTGTTGTTGCACCGGACATCTATTAAAACCTTATTAATGCGAGCTATAATTAAAATTAGCTCTTTTCAAAGCACGAGTTTGATAAAAAAATGATTATTCAGCCCTAATTTCAATGCTGACCTCACAGAAGAAGCATCAGTAACATCAAAGTTTGCACATTAATAATTTCTGTCTCATTATCAGCGCTGCTTCGCCGTGCCACTGTACTCAAGAACTTGGGGAATTTCCAAATGGCTGCTGAAGACCTGAGGGTTGTTCTGAGCGAGGAGCCGCACAACTCTGCAGTTTCTGTAGGTGACATGAGACGATGACATGCAAGCAGCCTTTTAGTCCACTAGGTGTCGCTGTATTTTTTTCTGAGATCAGGCACTTGGAAAACAGTTTGCAGCTGCTGTGTGCGTAACAGTGCTAAGTAAACTTTTAGTCATTTCTTGCAGTACTGTTTTAACTACTCATCAGATCTCAATCAGAAAAACATAATCTGCTTAATGACAAATAATTCTTCTCCTCCAGGCTTTTATCAAACATATTTTTTTAATCTGGTAAAAGTATGTGAACCTTGCATTTCTTAATATTTCCTGTAGCTGCTGATCAGACTTAAAAAACAGTGAGGAAGAATTTTTAGACCTTTTCTCCCTGCAAAACTGCTTCAATTCATCAATATTTCTGAGATTTCTGCATTATCAGGCCTCTCCAGGTCAGGGTCTGGAGATTCCGACTCTTTGGCCGTTCCATAACATCCTCAAACCATGTGCAGTGCCTTTTTCTCCAAACACAGAACTACACATTTCTGTTAAAAAGTTCAAAATGTCAAGCTATACTCTGATTTTAGTCTGTACTGTGATTAAAGCAAAAATTCTATTGGAGGGAATTAATAAGAGTCCACTGTTCATGTTAACACGTTTGAAAAAAATCAATTTATTTCCTCAGACAGACTATAATTAAATTTTAATGTGCATATAAACATTCTGAATGATGCAGAAGCCTTATGGAACATAATTTTGCTAATTTCTTTGTTTTTTGTTGTTTTCCAGCTTCACGCATCTTAATTCTTTCTCTAAAGTCCTCTGACATTAGTTTTCATGAGCAAAGATCAGTCTATGAGCTTTTTTTTTTTTTTTTTTTTTTTTGTCAGGGCACCTCTATCATTAAAGAGGTTACTTTACAGCATAAGACTATGAAGGTTTAGTTGTTGTTTTCGGTGCTATTATTTCTTTATTGTGATCAGTGCAACTTTGGTAAAGATCACATTTAATGAGTAATTGATGCAGAAACCTAAATTATTCCAAGGAGTCTATAATTAAATGGAGAATAGATCGTCAAAGTCAGATGAGGAGTTCAGGGTTGTATTTTATCTTAATGCTCACTTTTTAATGCAGCAGTTTCTGTGCGTGTGCTTTTTAATGACTCAAGTATGCAGTAATTTGCATTTAATTTGAACAGAAATAGTTTTGGGTTCTTAATGATTAATAAAAAAAAAGTCCTATGTGTGAATTTGTGGTTTAGAAACTGCTGGTTGAAGTTGAGAAGAAGATGAGGGAATCCCGTCCACAGCAGCAAAGCAAAGGAAAGAAAATTCTTATTCAGGAAGTGCAGGAAGATGATGACAGCAGTGACGAGGCTAAAACACAACCGGCTGGTGAGGTTATCACACACACACTCTAAACTAGATTGTGAAAATCTGTAGTTCCCTTAAGCCATCCACTAATGGATCTCTAATTATTATTAAGCTTGAAAAATAATCGATAAGTTCTTAATAACATGTACAATATTATAACAACCTCATGTTAAAAACTATGACCAAAGAAAACTCTTAGTGCAGTAAATCTGCAGGTCTCTGGAAAAACTCATGGTGTGTCTGTGGAAAAGGATTTGCCTGTAATCCACTCATGGTGCCTTCAAAAAACATCTGAGGAATAATGTTTTGGGAACCGGAGGGAAGTCACTTTTAATCACAAGCTGTTCACTTTTATTCACAAGCACCCCTCTGTCGCTGTACATAGAGAACACACCCCCTCCAACTCACCCCGCCCCCGCTGACTTGTCGTAGTCTGAGTGTGTGACAATGTGTGTGTATGTGTGTGTGGTTTCCACCCCACCCCCCACTCAGCGCTTTCGTAATTCTCTGCTTAAATCAGCTGCTATGATGTAGCTATGACCACTTCCTGTGGGTGTGACCCCCCCCACCCTCTCTCTCTCTCTCTCGCTCCCTCCCCCTCCCTCTCTTCCAGCTCGTCCGGTTGAGCCCAGCCAGCCTGTGGGAGGGGAGGAGAGCTCAGCTGCTCCAAATGAAAGGAGAGACATGGGTAACGCACAAAAAAAGCCCCACAGCAGAGGGGACGGGGGACCACACACCGAGTCTGGTAAC
Organism: Lucifuga dentata; assembly: GCA_014773175.1. Classification (NCBI taxonomy): domain Eukaryota; kingdom Metazoa; phylum Chordata; class Actinopteri; order Ophidiiformes; family Bythitidae; genus Lucifuga; species Lucifuga dentata. Next base: position 6,913 of record VXCM01004574.1, on the reverse strand, counting down.
TCCCACCACAGACATGGGAAGAGCAAGACAGACAAGTACAAAGTCACTCAGGAATCTAAGGAGAAGGTGGCCAATGGAACGGGAAAGAGAGACTCCACGGCTTCCCTCCAGGCTGATCAGAGCTGCACGAGTAAGGGAACTCTGGCCGGAGAAAACACCAGAGGATCTGTCAACCTCGATGCTCCCTGCGGAGCCCTGCCCCCCCCTCTGTCCCAGCTAAAGAATGAGGGGAACCTGCTCTTTAAAAACGGACAGTTTGCTGATGCGCTGGAGAAATACTCACAAGCCATTCAAGGCTGTACAGACTCAGGTAGGTTTGAAAAGTCATCCTGGTTCATGCTGTTGTTGTTATATATATATAGATATATATATCTATATATATATAGATATATATATATCTATATATGTATAAATTCAATCATAAAAAACATAAAAATAACCTCAATCTATTATCTTAAACACATTCATCACCAGTTTGCCCATATTTGGATAGAGTTTTGCTTTATGTTTTTCACCATCAATAGTCTTTCCTGTTTGAGTCCAGCAGGATTGTAAATCAAAGGTCATGACTTTGCAGTTATAATGGCAGAGCTTCCATTAATTTTTTTTTTTTTTTTTTTTGATGCCTTATCAGTGCAGGACAGCAGGAAGTACAATAAAAACATGGAAAATGATCTCTGAGGCAGAAATCAGAACAAAACAGAAATGATCTCTTCAATCTACAGATTGCTGGCAAAGTTTTCTAACCAGGAGTTATGAAACTTTTGGGCTGTTTGTCGCCACGTTCGGTGACTTTGACTGTGGGGTTATGTGTCACAGTGTGGCCACCATGGCGTGTGTGTGGATGGTGTGTTTCTGTTTTAGCCTCAGCTTGGCGGTAAGCCTCTCAGCTCAGGTCTGTCCAGGTCACATGACTGCTAACCACTCACCATGAAATTGAATCTATAGGACTGCAGCTATAAATCTGACAGAGAGAGTGGGCGACTGATAGAGGGAGAGAAACTGCTGCCTGTCAGGTTCACCTGTCCACAACACACACACACACACACACACACACACACACACGCTCTCTATCTCCCTCGTGTGAAAGTGACCGAACATCACTGTCTGCTAGTTGATTGATATACTGAAGGTCACATGTATTTTAACCTGCTTAAACACATCAGTGGTGTGTCAAAAACTAATATTTCCAAAAATCACAAAACTTACAGACTGACTATGATGTTAATGACCAAACTCTGAAAATCTCCAAAACAAGATAGAATTTCTGCACCAAATTACTGATGTAAGTGTTGTGTTGCTCCACAGACACTTTGTGCTGTGTGAGTTAAATATTCTGCACCATGCTGCAACATCACTGTAATATATAAACTGTAATATACATGTGTGTGTGTATATATATATATATATAATCTGATTACTGGTAATATAAATTCATGTTTGCATCTCATCACACACTTGGGGACAACCTGGTTTCTGAGGCTCTGACCCCCAAAAACACGATTACACTCATTACATTTACATATACATTAAAACGTCAATTATACTCAGATTAAAGGAATAAATTGATTGTTTTTTTTTTTTCAAACGTCATGTAATCACTTTAATTAGGCTGAAATCGGTACAAATTGGAATAGGATTCTTCAGGTCTGTAAATGTTATAATCGGAGTACAAGACGACTCTCCTCATACTCTGATTACACAGCACAGAATGTATATTTGATGAACTGTGGAATCCTATTAATTCCGTCCATCCATACATCTCACTCACAGTATTACCTTAAATATATTCAATTATATAATACAGATTATTTATCTGTAATTTGAGCATAGTTGAAGTTTTACTGTGATGGAGACCCAACATGAATTCAGAACACCATTAACGTGAATGTAAACTGAGATTTTGTTTCGAGGCGGCATACAAAGATAAATGTGCTTTGTGAAGCTGGATGTATTTGGGCTCTCTGAGTTTATCCTCCTCAGCTGAAAAGCTGAGAAGTTTCTGTTAGGTGAGAGGATAGAACAGCAAATACACTGAGTGTAGTCGATGTGAGCAAACAGCAAAATGTCTGAGAAGTGGTCTGACGAGCTTTTTCTATATCCTAATATCTACTTTCTGTTTTCAGCCCTGCAGCCAAATGAGAGATTATGTTTATTGTTTATTAACATCAAAACAAACTTTCAGACACCCAGCACCCTATTGTGATCATTTGCTGCCAATTTAACACTTCAACCTCATGTTTGACAAGGACTCAAAAAAGGACTTTTCTGCCGCAATTTTACTAAACAGGAAGTTTGGCACTTTGCCGTAAAACAGAGTTAGTCACATAGATATACTGTATGTAATGATATATGATGAAAACAAACTAGACCTGCTGTCCATTTTTAGTCCCAACAGATATTAAAAGGAGACATATTCTACTTTTTGTTATTTTCCGTTATTTTTACAGTATAGTCAGGAGTTTGTCTTGAACATTGTGAAAGTGTTAAAACTTGAGGTTGACGCCTGTAGAAATGCGTCCGGTAAGACAAACATTACTGAAAGCTTTGTTTTTGATTGTTGCTTTACTTTTGTAACATGTTGGTATCAACATTTTACAACTTACAGAGACAAAAACAGCCTGTTTTCACTCAGCGTGCACAGTGGTGCTGCAGCTGCACCCTTTTACACCGTGGATTAAAATACGATATCTGTTTTCTGAATAGGGATAACCGATGTTGGGGCTTACGTTAATGTGCGTTCTCCTTATCTGGACATTTTGCTCAGATATTTCCTCTTTAATCCACAAATGAATTTCATCCTTTTTTTTTTTTTTTNTTTTTTTTTTTTTTAGAATAATTAATAACCTTTTTTGCACGGGATGTCACTGTTCCAGGTGCAGGTATCCAATTATGGCAAGTTGCAACTTCTGATTCAAAACAACTTTATCACTTCATCATATCGAGCGGGAAAATGAAGCGAGGAGATGGTTTCAACTTGGGCTGGTTTTATGTCGCTTATTGTTGTGTTGTTATCTCAGCTGTATGGATTCATATATACACCTGCTACTTTTGACTGAGATCAATCACAATGTGAGACAAACTACATCACATTCTGATCACAATGTGTTCTGCACAAATTTTCACCTTCCATTAAAATAAAATGTGTTTTTCCTTATCTGGTTAATGTATCTGGATGGAGCCTCTAGCATTGGTTTCAAATTTAAAAATTAATAGTAAGAACATGGAAAGCTGTATAATATGTCCATTTTAAGGAACTACAATTTAAACCTTGGTGGACTCTGAACTCTGTTTGAGGTGAGATGAACAGAGAAAACAGGAGCGCTGCACGTTGATATACTGCAGCTTTAAAATAATTTAGTTTTAAAGCACCTTGTCATAATTGGCCTGTGGCACATCAGTCAATGATTTATAACACAGATGACTTTTTAAAGCCCCTCTTCTTCCTGCCAAAAGGTTCTTCAAAGCTGACGTGCAGCTATTCTGAGAACAGTTCCAAAGTTCGTCAAACCATCGATACTGTTTCTCACGTACGTTTGTTTTTGTTCTTTTCGTGCAGGGATTGATAGTCCAGAGGATCTGTGTATTCTGTATTCTAACAGAGCAGCTTGTTACCTGAAAGATGGAAACAGTCACGACTGCATACAGGACTGCACAAGGTGAGCGCAGCAACAGCACCAACAACTAAACCCTCTCAACCACTTCACCAAGTATTCTCGCGACAGTCTGAAGGCAAATCTCAGAAACAGTTTTGCAATCAAAGCCACAAAGCACGACCTTCGGCTCTTTACCTCACACGTTTGCTGTGTGTAAGTGCAGTGAGGAGGAATGTTAGCTGTGGGCGTGAAAACAGGTTTCCATTTGTTTTCATTGGGTGTTTCCTCTTAAATCCCTTCAGAGCTTCACCGTGTTTTATCTTGAACGACTTGTGATCTACCGTACCTGAGAAGAACACAGGATGTACTGCAAGAAAGTATAATTTATTTTATCTTTTTTAGAGTTTTTCTTTCATGCCTACAAACATAAATATAGACAAATAAAAAATGCATGTGTGCTCTCCTGTAAATGCTTATTGTGTATCTAGAGAGAGAGAGAGAGAGAGAGAGAGAGAGAGAGAGAGAGATCGTGCACAATTTCTCCATGTCTTTTTTTTTTCTCTCTCCCCCGTGTCTTTCGCTGTTGGTCTCCTGGTGTTCATTTCTACTGAAATCAATTCAATTCGCCATGAAATTTGGCAAGACCAGAGTGTGTTCACCTGTCCTGATCAGATTAACCTGAGCAGAAAGATACCTGCCTGCAGGTAGACAGAACCACATCCTGCTTCTAGCTGCCGCAGCACGTACAGCCTGTCCTCACAACATGCTTTTAACAAAATTAGGCTGAAAATTCACATAACCCCCCCCATAGATCTACTGGTTGTCATTTTGTGCACCCCTGAACATCTACTTAACAACACAAATAACATCTTTCACGTCCTGTATCTCCATCTTCAGCTACACAGCGCTCTCTGATGCCTGAATGCAGGCTGGAAGCAGCAGATTGATCTTTTGCTCCCGTCTGATCACATCTATTAATAACCTAACAGAGCCCTGGAGCTGCAGCCCTTCTGCCTCAAGCCCCTCCTGCGCAGGGCCATGGCTTATGAGACCCTGGAGCGCTACCGGAAGGCCTACGTGGATTATAAGACCGTCCTGCAGATAGACGTCAGCGTGCAGGCAGCACACGACAGCGTCAACAGGTATTAGCTGTTACCTCTCACCTCCATTCACACACACATGCTGAATGAGCCGGGGAGCGTCAGAAAGCCAGGATTTGGCTTTGGAGTAAGAATTATTGCACGATTAATGACAGAATATGTTACTATATCTAAATACGCATCATTATTTTGAGTCATTTTGTGTTTTCAACTAAAAAAAAGAAAAAAATTAGAAAATATATGTAACTGATTTAGAGGGTTCAAATAGGAAACAGAGATATGAAGCATAATTAGTGGTTAACAGGTTAAGCAGCTCCAGCTAGAAGCTAATTATGGCTCTCAGACTGCATGTCCCACGCTGTTATGTAATAAGGAAACTGACCTGGAGCATGAGGAGGTCACAGCACCCGTTATCAGTTTATTCCTCCACGGCGCAGCACGGTACAGTATGGCTGGTGTCCATGTGTAATGCACACACATTGATCTCTCCCCGTGCCCCTCCAGGATCACCAGGCTGCTGATCGAGCAGGACGGTCCCGACTGGAGAGAGAAGCTTCCGGAGATTCCCATGGTGCCTCTGTCAGCTCAGCAGCATCGCAGAGAGGAGCCACCCAGCGCAGAGCTCCTCCAGGCCCGAGCAGAGAAGGCCACCAGGGACGCAGGTGTGTCCGACTTCCCAGAGTTATGCCCCAAAAACAACCCATGAACGTCCCTGGAGCCAATCAGAGATCAAAACAAAATCATTTTCACTGTGCAATGACACCTCAACATGTCACATGCTGTGAGTGTTATGGTAACCCTGAGATATGATGTTTCCTTCATGTCATATCAGAAATATCAGAATTAAAGGACCATACCACCCATTTTACATGTTTGAGCCTAATATATTGTTTTCATACATGTTACATTACTCACAATCATTTTCCAAAGGATAAAACCGTATTTCAGCTTTCCTGATATTTTGCAAAATCTCTTAATCTTTCAAAATCAAATATTCAAGTGATACACCCACCTTAAAAATCCATGTTTCTCCTGCTAATAGTTACACAGCCTTATGAAGTCACGGTCCTTTAAATTTTTCCATAAACGCAGGTCTTCTTTTGGGACTATATTCCCCGGTGGAGGCATACATTTACTCCACGCTTTTTATTGAGCTTAAACGCTAAAATTACATAACTTCTAAAAAACCTGAATACACGTCTTGTTGGTGATGATGGATTACCTATCCCAAGAACGTTTCAAGTATCAACAAGTTGATTTTAATAGAGAATGAACTGAAACCAATGGAGGTCTGGAAGGTAGGAAAAACATTTTTAATTCATCGTTCCAGTAGTATGCTTTGGGAAATGATTGTCAGTAACGTTACATGTATGAAAATTGAATATATTTGGCTCAAACATGCAAAATGAGTGGTATGGTCCTTTAAGAGATGAGGGCACAGGAACAGCCCACAAAGTCATAATTAAAAGTGGGAAAACTTTCTGAAGGCACTGATATTCCCAGGAAAAGGCGTGTCTACATAAGACATCATGGGGTATTTAGCTGTATAATTTATTTTGAATATAAACTTAAAGTATATTTTAAATTAACACAAATTACACACCTAGTTAGATCCCCTGATGTAGCTGGAGAAAAGCTAAACGACAGAGAAAAGGAAAAAGTAAAGTGAACGTCACCCACATCCTTCTGACCAAACAAAAAAAACACCACTTCAACACACATCACGCCAAAACTCCCAAATTCCCTAAACGCCCCGCAGGACCTGAAGGCACCATGGCTTTAAAGTGTGTATCATTAACCTGCACTTCATGTAAACCTCGGATTAACAAATAACATGCAGTTAAAAATAACCTCAAGCTTTCTGCAGCCTCCATTTATCCCACGACTAGCGTGAGAAGACTTCACATACTGTAAATTTACAATCTTAAATGAGTAGTTTGAGCGGGATTACGCAGATTAAACGGTCTTGTCTATAAAGATGCTTTAGTAGTGATCAGAGGTTACAGATTCTAAAGTTTAGCATCACTCTGAATACCAGTGGTGGGCCGTGTATTTTACACTAGGCCTTCAGAGCTGTCCTCCTATAATTAAACCACCTTATAATAACCTCAGCATGACACTAGGGCTATATGCTGCTGTTATTAGACATACTCTTCTTTTCCTTTTGGCTTTCCCTTCAGGGGTCACCACAGTGAATCATCTGCCTCCATCTAACCC